>JASSUY010047656.1:0-12980 GCA_032466535.1 Forpus xanthops
ATACATTCCCCCCCCCCCCCCCACAAAGGCACCGGATGAAAAGAAGCTCAGCAACAGAAACCAGGATGGTTCTATAATTAACTTTGTCTTTTTATTTACACCACAAGAATAACAAGTTGTCATAATGTGGTACAAAATACTGGACTCCTAATAAAGTTGAAATCGAAGTCGGTACTGTCAGAGAAAGACACCATTGGCCAGTTCTAAACCAAAAAAAGAAAAAGAGAAAAACCCTAAAAAAAAAAAAACAAACCAAAACAATAATAATAATAATAAAAAAAAAAAAAAATCCCAAACCGACAAATCCAAAACAAAAACAAGGAGGAAAATATTCCAAACTCCACCGAGGAAAAGAAAGGACCGTCAGAAAACTTAGCACGAGGAATGCTACCATCACTTAAAGTAGGGTCCATACGATCTAAGAGCGAAACTGTGTCTAAATTACAGCGTAAACCGGGAGCTGCTACCAATGGTGACGTCGTACTGAGCATGTATTAGGTATAAAGTAGAATATAATATAGTTACAACTTTTTGATACTACATATCTGTAATAAGCTCTCGGGTGAATAATGTTTCGACCCCTTCCCCCCCCACGCCCTCCCCTCCCCACTTTTATATATATATTATATATATAAGTTTGTCATCCTCATAAATTGGAAAATAGCGCCTCCACTATGGAGCACAGAAAAGTGTTAACTTATTTCTTTCTTTCAATAGGATACTTCTTTATCATCAATATCAAAGACAAAGCGAAGGGCGGGCTGAGAACGAGCCCCACTTCACCACAATGAAGAAACACGTTTTCCTTTTGCTGTAAAGTCTCGTTTGTTAAACCACAGTGTTGCACAGTACATGACTGCTTTAAAGTGAAACCGAGCAAGAATACATCATGGAAAAGGAAGCTTAGAAAAGTTCACGCAGCTGTGCTGAAGAGTTAACTCGGGAAAGTCCTCCTCATTCACCTCCTCGGAATGAACGACCCTTAGAGCTGTTGCCAAAGGGTTGCATCCGACCTCCCCACCCGGCCGAGAAAGCAAAGCAAACCTCCCAACCCAAAGGAAAAGGAGAAAACTAAATCCCCCCCCAAATGACACAGGCAGTTTTTACTTGGTGTGTTCTGCGTAGTTGCCCTAAAAACACTGTTTCCACATAAATACAATAAACTCTATTATTGGTAAGTTACAAGTGCTAGATAAACATCTTTTTTCTTCTTAAAATGAGAAATGCTTAAGTAGTCCTTTTTAATCTTTTTTTTTTCCTTTTATGTATTTTTAACAATAAAAAGCACAATTTCTCAGTTAAGTTCAGTAAGACGCAAAAAAAAAACCCTTTCCCACTCTCCTTCCTTTGCGTGTAGCTGTGTGGGTGCATGAGTGCGTGTGTGTGACAACAACATCCCGACCTTTCGTCTCCGTAAATGCCACGAGAAGAAAAATATAACCCCTCCCCCCAAATAAAACAGTCAAATAAAAGAAAACTGACCCAAAACACAACCCCAAATCCACAAGTTCTTTTATCCTTTTCTCATTTCTCAAAGCTGCCAAGTTTGGCGTGCAAAATCTGGGTACAATATAAAGACATGCCAACCTTACGGACCATGCAACCTCGAGGTGTAGGAAACTTAAAAAAATAGATTCATATATATATTTATCTATATATTTATATATAGCAATGCCCGGAAAAGATGTGGGCCCAAAAAAGTTTACAAAAGGAAGAATGGAATGAATACATGGCTGTGACTTCTAAAAAAAGGAATGTTTTGTATTGAAAGGAAAAACCAAAACACAAATCCCCTCCCTCCCCCCCAAAAAAAAACACAAACCCCCAAAACCCAAATGATTACTTGTGTACTGCAAACTGGGCCTTGCTTCTCTGTAAAGAGGATTGAAAGATGCTCCTTTCTTTCCAAGCAGGTACAAAGGATGCGCTGTGGGCAGCACCACGTTGGGATGCAGGAGCATCCCTGGCTCCCGCCACAGCAAAGTCATCTGAAATGAAGAAGCTAATGGCTCAAAAGGTGAATAAACCTCAAAACAAGGGCTCTTCCCCCTCCTTCTCTGAGCCTGCACTGGCCCTCAGGAGCAATCCCCCTTGCATAGGGAGCGGGCACGGCTGCAGAACAAATTCACGTAGGTGGGAGTTAGGAGGAGATGAGCTTTGATGTCTTGGGGAAGGGGGGAAAATCTTTCCATCCCTGGCCAAAAGCTGAGTGAAAACGATGGAAAGAAATGATCCTGACAAACTCCTCTGATTGCCATAAAGAAACCGGCTCAGCATGGTCAGCAGGCGGCTGAAACACGGAAAGAAAAGCAGCAGCTTTGCCACAACCAAGAGGAGGAACTACAACAAACCCCCTCCGGGGAAGAGCTGACAAGAGAAAGGATGGTGTAAACATGGTTGTTACTGCACACAGAGTGTACATGGCGAAAGGAGAAGTTAAAGTCAGTTCACCAGGTTCAGCAGTCAGGTTCATTTTAGATCACAGCAGCAATGCGGTCAGTTGAAAGAAACAAACCCCCAAAACCACCACATCTTCAGGTACCTCTTGTTTTGACGTAGGAAGATCATTTCTAGACTATGCTGAGGATGGTCCTAGATGACCAAAGCTATTCGTAACTCGAACACGTACTTGGGCTTGCAAACCTCAAATACAGTAGTGTCTGGTTTGTAAATTGCATTATAAACCAAGGAAGAAAAACCAAAAGCCTCTTGCGTTTGCTCACAACGCTTCCAAATCCTCCCATGAGAGCGAGTCCTGAATGGAATGAAAGCGGCTGCTTCGAGAACTGGAAGGAAGGAAGTTACTGGAAGCGACCCCGTCAGTCATCATTGAAACAGAATTAAATGAGAATTAAAGAGAGAAGCTACGCTTGGTTGTTGGGAGGAGGGGTGTGTGCTATCCTACACTGCTGTAAGAAGGCACGCGTGTCAATCCAGGCTCCTCTAAGCTGCTCCAACTCTTCGCGGCAGGGCTTTGCTGCTTCTCCCCTTCCTGTCTGCAGGAAGGGGGAAGGGGGGCAAAAATACCTTCAGGAAAAGTTCTCCAACCCTACCAGCGATGGGAAGAAGAAGAGGAGAGAAAAAGAGGGAGAGAAAGAGGACACGGGGAGGTGTGCGAGCATGTGTGTGTCCGGCGGAGAGAAAACACCAGCTGTCCCATGAGTGTCCCATAAGCCTTTCCCAATGGTAGGCAGCATCAGGAGCCGCCTCCAATCCTGGCTCCGATCCATGTGGAGGACAAAGACATCACCCATGGGAACACTACTATGTTGAAGGTAAGAAAAACTCTTATTTTCTTTACATAGCTACTATAACAGAACTGAGGCAAATATACAGTCGGCGGTATCATTATACAAAAGAGCCCATCCCGGTTCCCTCTTCCTTGTTAAAACGCACCCGTTGCGGAAAATAAACCTCTGCCACGTGTTCCTTACGCCTGTAGAAAGCTGCTCACTGTCCAAAAGACTCGAGAAAAAAAGACAAACCGAAAGGAAAACTAAACAAGGCAGAAAAGAAAGTGGAAGTGAGAAAAAGTTGGGGAGGAGGGGGAAAGAGGTTTTGATGCTATTGCCGTTCAGAAACGAAACCTGCCAAATGGAAAGCGAATGTCAAAGTCACACAAAGAAGGCTTCTGGAGGGTTTTGATATAAAAATTAACATCAAATTCATAGTCTTTGTTATAAAAAACTCTTTTTTTTTCTCTCTTTTTTCTTGTTTTTTTTTTTGATAGAAAAGGATCACAACTAAAAACCTTAAATTAAAATACAAATGTTTAAGGGTAGTTGCCCAGTGGCTTAACGTGTTGGCTTTCTGAAACACTTCCCAACTTGTCATCTCCAAAGTCCTCGACTTTCAACCTGGATCCTTTTCCAAAAGCACCTCTTACGTTCCAATTCGCAAAGCTTTCTCTAAGGAGCTTCCAATGGCTACTGTTAAGAGTATGCATTTATTAAACGTAGGTTTCTATAAATGCATCATAAATATTTTGTTCTCCGTAAGAATCCGGTTTTTCTAAGCTTGGAATACATCTGGAATATACATTATACACATAGATATAGTTATACCTAAAAATTTAAGCAATATCTCATGCTAGTTGCTTTTCATAAAAAGCATTCCAGTCTTAAATCCTGCAGTTGTAGTCTAATACATGCTTCAACAACCAAATTGAGAAGTTCAATTCAGAGATAACGTAGAACAGAGAAAACATTGGAAAAGTGGGTTTAAAAATGGCTGAATTTCAAAGACCCAACAGTATTTGCCACTTTTTTGGCAACTACCTTAATTTTTTTTCTCTTTTTTATGCTTTTTTTTTTTTTCTTTTTTTCTTTAAACAGCAATGAAAGAAACCAAAACAAATCCAAACTTGGAGAGAGTTTTTGGAGACGCTCTGTTCAGTTGATGCCTGCTTCCCACCACCATGCCAGCACAAGCCAAAAAGTCGTCTTTCCTGATGGCAGTTCTCGGCTTTCCCAAGCAGAGGGAAAAGACAACTATTGATGAACTGCTGTGTTCTTTGTGAGTGTTTTTGTGTGTGTGTTTTTACTTAAGGCATTGTTCCTCAGACTTCAGAAAATCCAGCTGCACCATATCCATCAATTAAAAAAAAAGGCACAAACTCATCTTCAGATGGCTTTGGAGACAATAAAGCCGACTCCATCTGGGCTACCGTTTCCTCTCTTTCTCTTTCCCTTTCCTTCCGATGTTAAGATGAGTCCCTCTTTCCCTGTCCCTCCCCGTTAAAAAGACACCATCTCCCATTGTTCTGCTTTCGACAAGCGCGTCGTTGACTCACAGGCAGGCAAGAGCCATTGGAAAAATCCAAGAAATGAAACTACACGATGGGTTTGAGTGGTTCAAGCGGAGATTGCTGAATCGTGGGTGATCAACTCGTAAAGCACCAGTTTTACTGTAAAGGTTTGTTTTCTTTTCAGTTGCCGTGTTGAATCTTTGATTTTTGTATTTCTTATCTCTTTCGTTTTATGGCAACTCTGCCAAAGACTTCACGGGCTTTGTTCCTCTTTTCTGCTCCCACTGAGGACCAGAGGAAAAGCGCCCAGTGTCAGTCCTTTACTGCTCTTCACCAGCATTTTTCTGTTTCAGCAAATAGATACTGTAGACGCATATAGGTATGGAGAGATTGTTTTCGGTTGCTTTGTTTTACACCTGGTTGTCCTTCTGTATTCTGGAGAAAACCATGACAGGACGCAGGAGTAACAAGAGAAAGCCTCTTGGCAGAGCTTCAAGACAGAAGACGAACAAACAGGAGAACTCCAGCTAGAAGGTGAATGCTACAGGGGAGGTTCCTCTTCCATGGGTTCATCATCGGGTCTGAGCGACACCACAGCCGGGAAGGTAAGATGGGAAGGGGAGGGAAGGGAGAAAAGAGGGTTGAGCACACAAAGCTGGACAATTTGTGGTGCAAAGTTTCATGCCTTATGCTCCCATCACCTTCCCACCCAGGGAGTTGTGCTCAGCTGCCTCACCTGCAATTAAAACTTGACACCAAGTAGGGGCTTTAGGCGATCTGTGCAATGTTAACATCTCTTGCAGCAAAATCATTTTCCTCTCTGTCTAAACACATGTTCAGCTCCAGCTGGAGCAGGACGGTCAGGCAGAGTACGCATCATATTAAGGTCACACACAGTGTTCACAGCACTGCTGCCCTCCTGCAGCCCAAAAGGTCTTTAGAGAACCCACAAAGGACAGGAGACCTGAGGAATGCGTGGGCAATAGTTGAAAGAGGAGGATTAACCCAGAAGGCTGCCCACCACTGCTCATCCTGACTGTGAGATGGGATGACAGATGAGAAGGAAAGCAACTCACCTCTTCTCAGCTGGCTTCACGCCTACTGACAGAGATGCCATGGCTGTTACCGTCTCTGCCTCCTCGTTCTCACACTTCTGAGCCTCAACCAGGGAGTACCCCACTGTGGAGGCGTAACGCTGGAGTGAATGCCAATATTTGCCTGGGGTAGAGGTGGGAAGAGAGGCAGTAAGGTCACCTGCGCTGTTACATTCCCACTTTCCCAAGCCCAAGAGATAGCTGAGAACTACCTGGGAAAGACTCATCATGCCTGTGCAAAATGTATCCCTGACTTGCCCTCTCTTTCACTTCAAGAACTATCTTGAGGTCTCAGGAAGCTGCAGGCTCCTGGGAATGTGTGCCAAGGGAGTCCTTAGCTTGCGAGGCAAGGACAGAGAGACCCTTGTGAGCTATATGCCATGCTACTCTATCAACAGAGCTGCTACATTTAAACCTCTGTCCTATCACTACAGTCCCTGATGTCCCTATCCAGCATCCTTGTAGCCTCCTTCAGATACAGGAAGGCTGCTCTGAGGCCTCCATACAGAATGTACGGGTGTCAGAGGTGAGGATCCAAGCTGCACAGAAGCAAAAATCACTTCTCTGCCTTGATGAAAGGAGGTACTTTGGTGCTTGAAAAAGAATGACATTTCCTTTTTCACTTCAAAACCCTCAGAAACATTAGACATAAGGAAAAATAAGCAAGAGGGGACAGAAGTAGTCCAGATTTGGACTGGATATCTGCATTCAGGTGCCAACTGCCCCATTCTTTTTGTGGGCAAATCACCTAAGACTGAAGAAATTTAAGTTGCATTTCTTTTTTATGGTGGAATTTTGCTACCCTTCTTCAGTGGAAAGAGCATAGGAAAGCTTTAGAGGGAGAGAATGAAGGGAGACTAGCTCCCTTCAGCTTTAGACCACGAACATCTGAAGTGGGAAGATGTCAGCACATAGTGGTGGGACTCCCATGTTACTCCATCTCCCAGGAATGTCCTTAGGAAAGGTTCAACTACAGTGATTTTAACCTCCCCAGCTAAATAAACCTAAAATATCAGCAACTTTAGGCCATACTCTGTTGAACTATCCATTTATAACTAATGGGTGCCACCACATCCAGCAAGACTAAACGTTACTCAGATACCTGAATTATTTCTGAAGGGATACAAGCCTGCTTGAAGTGCAGGACAGCCTGTCCCTTACAGAGATTTTAGAGGTTTTAATACTAATTCCTCCCCAAATGCTAAAGCATTTCCTTGAATCAAGTGCTTGTCGTGCATTGCTTGATCCACTCCTGCATGCACAGCAAGACCAGCTTGCAGCTGCACAAATCCAGGTCACAAGCGCAGTGACTACCCATAAACTAGGACAAAAGCACACAGAGTTGCCAGCACGATGGAGCAGCCAAATGGGTGTCCCACAGGGCAACCCAGCTGGAAAGCACCTGGGTGACTGGGGCTATACTCACTGTGTATCTCAATTACTTTCTCCATTGAATGCACGGCATTAGCATTTGCTCTTTGCTGGAAAACCTTTTCTGGAAGAGGTTCGAGCTGGGAAGAGAAAGGAACACAAAAGAAATGTTATCTCAAGAGACCAGGCACCCTCACTTCACTCCTCTGGTTCCCATTTCTCCACCTTTAGTTAAATAGACAAAATATACAGACTTCCCAAGTGCTTTTGGGATACTCAATGCAGTCTCCTCCACCCTGGTGTTCCTCTGCATATAAAATGCTGTAGCACAGCAACTGTGCAGCACAGAACCTGCTGCAGCCACTGATATCAACTCTATGTAGAGGCACTATTACCCAGGCCAGATAAAATAAGGCCACTATTACTATTATATAAATACCTAATGCAGTGTATTAACACACCCCCACACCCCCTCCCCCCCCATTCTGAAGATGGGGAGCTTCACTGAACAGCTTGCCACTGCTGTGAAAACAGACTGCTCCAGCCCAGGGGTGTGAATTAAGCCCATGGATGTGAATAAGTTCTCCTGGTGAAGAGATGGTTTTGCCTCTGGACTTATGCCTTTATCAGAGGTCCCTGTATCCCAGTGGTATCAGTCAGGGACCACACACCTCTGTTGACTAAGTGGTGCTGGTTCATAGCAGCAGCAGACACTGTTGAGCCCACACTTTTGATTAGCACAGCTGTTTTAGATAAAGACATTAAATTGCTCCTAAATTAATAGCACTCAAAAGCCAGAAGCTTCTGCAGACTTGAGACTTGCTATATAGGAAAGGAATGCCCAGCCTAGGTGCGTATATTGCTTGGTTTTGGATACAAGCTCTTCTACTGTGCAGAAGAGAGTTGTCCTTTCAGTCTGCAGTCAGAAGCTTACAAAACTACCTCCTGACCTACCAGGGATCCACTCCGTCTCTACATCAGCATGGACAAATGCTCCTATGATGACTGACAGGAACTCCAGAGCTCCCTTCAGCAATGAAGGACATCACTTTTCCCATTTCTTTTTAGAGCAACAGGAGTGCTCTGGCAGCCAGGACCAGGGAAAGGAGTAAGAATGAGGAAAGAGGGAGAGCAAGAGAAATTCCCTCTTCATGCTTGACAGCATTCCCTCCTATTTTCTAGGAGATAAAAAGCTCTGCCTGCATCCATCCAGCCCCAGCAGCCTTCAGGCAGTACAGAAAGAGAGAAATTAGACCAACCCCCTAACAACTATATTCTTCTGTCAACTGTTCTGTTGCCCCTTATGACGTGATTAAACCTTTGACTGTTGTAGTTAAGATGCTTTGATTCACAGTAGGCAAGAAACCTGGGCTCAATTCAAACTAATGCACAGCTACTTTTAGTTCATTGGTTTTGGGGGTTCATTTGAAGACCCAGCAAAGACCCTAAGATCCATTTCATATGGCTCCTGCCATCCTTTGGAAACAGCAGCAGCACAGTAATGATAAAAAGGTCTTCCAAGGGGTGGAGATGGGGTTATTTGCTTTCAACAGATGATAGTGTGGAGATTCCTGGTTTCTTCTGGCACAGCAGAGGTGTCTGCTTGGTAGGTAAAGATGTGTCAGCAGAGTAACCTTACTTGGCTCACATACACAACTGAAGGCTTGGATGAGACCTCTCACAACCAAGTAAATCCTCAAGGTGAAACTTGCAGCAGTTCTGATGCTCTCCAAAGCCATCTTCTGTTTCCTTCTTTTCCCTCTCACTGCCCACACTTCTCCACTAAGAACATGAATTCATCACAGACCTCCAAACTGGGCATCCAAAACAAAGGATATCCTTGTGTTTGAAAACAGCAGCTGAGGCCCAAACCAGGGCTATTCCCCAGCAAAGCAGCAGATACAGTTGAACAGTTAAATACAGACAAAACTGACGGCAAAGTTGAACTGTGACTTCTGTTCAAAGCCAAGAGAAGCTCCAGCCAAGAGATCTGCTCCTAAGACCACGTGGCAGCCATTCGCTAGGTCTTCATGAGGACTAGAAGATGCTCCATTTAATAACCACAGATGGTGCTTTTTATACATTCGCCTATCTAACAATAACACTGGTCCAAACTGGCTTCTGTACGACAGAAGTGAAGGCAGAAGCAATTCCTGGGCATACCTTTAAATAAGAACTTTCTAACGCCTCTCAGTGAATTGATAGAAAGCAGCTCAGCCACACATGTGAATCGTTTCCATTGCATGCTCCACCCCTCGAAGTAACTCACAGACAACAGTTCTCGTGGAAAAGGGAGGAAATACCTCCAGGCATTAGGCACAGGTTTTATGCCACTGCTTATTTTCGCCTTCTTGTTTATTTGGGATGCCTGGATACACCTCCTCATGGTTGCTGCCTCCTGTGCCCTCCAACCCTGCCAACAGATGCTCCTTTAAGTAATGATGGTTTACTGGTCCAAATTACCATCAGCACATCACACAATAGCTTGGATTGGAAGGGACCTTCAAAGCTCATCTAGTCCAACACCAAGCAGGGACACCTTCAACTAGACCAGGTTGCTCAGTACCACAGCCTGGCCCTGAATGTCAGATGCCCACCTTTGATTTTGCAGCTGAAGTTTTGCACAGCTGAGTTTGCAACCAAATCAATGCACATTCATTTTCGAGCCACCTCAGCCGGCACTAACTCATTTCACATCAAAACGATCTGCTGCAAAGCGAAAGCTCTGGTTTAATTTCCTGGACAGTTGGGAACAAGACAGCTCTTGCCTTTGCCTAACGCTGCATAACGCGGGAGTTTTGATCTCCGCCGGTGAACACAGACGCTTTGGGGACTGGCACCATTCCCTTCATTTCCTAATATTCCCTGTGTAACTCCTGCATGGCTCCTCAGGAAGCAAAGCTCCCTGCAGCCCATCGCGGCCGCAGCTGGCTGTCCATGTGCACGCATGCAAGAGTCTCTCACACGCTGTACATCAAACTGCATCAAAGGGCCGCGGGACAAAGCAACAGCAGCTCCCTCCAACTTCCTTCTGTTAAAAAGAATGCATAAAAGAGCTTGATAAAACTAGTGTTTCCTGCTTTTTGATGTGGAGGTAAGTCAGAGAACGTGACTGTGATCCCTGCACAGCCTTAGAGCCCACCTAGGAAAAGTGAAAACAGATCCATCTCCAAGTATTTTAGTCCCTCCGAGTTGTCCTGATTCAGTGATGAATAAAAGTGCTTTTTCACCTTGAAGGATCATTATTAACTCTAAGTGAAACTACTCAGGCAGTTGGCAGCATCCAAGCTATTGTTGAGTGCTGAGATCTCCCTAAAGCCTCACGCTTCCAAACGTGTTTGTGGCTTGGATCAGGCAGTTATTTATTGCACACAGATCCTCAAACCACACTGCAGTCACCTGCCTGCATCACAGGAGCATGTTAAGTAAGAGGAATAATATCCTTCACATGTTATTTGTTCTGTCTCCCCTTCAAAGGGCAGTAAAAACATCTGCACCCAAAGGTGCTGAGGAATTGTCTGCAGTGACAACGGTGCCATCAGCTGCCACCCTAAGAGAGATGGGTGCTTCAATAAAGACCTCACTGCTTCCATGCCAATGCAGTAGTTGTCTCTGAGTTTTTCGCTGTCTCATGGGCTGATCACAGGATCAGCTACCTGTGCTGAGAACTGCCTGGCCAAGCACAAAGAGCAGATGCTCTCTGCATGCTTGGAGATGGGATGCTGCATGAGAGAAGCAGATGCTTTTGATGGATTCCAGCTCTTTTATCTCTTGGACTGGTGAGTGAGGTTTCCCCAGGCACTGCTGTCCTTCATGTGGAGAGTGGATACTATAAGACAGAGCACTACTACCACAGGCTGGAAGTAAAACATAGCTGATCTGCACCTCCACACAGATCCTGCTCCCTGCTGTGGTGGCTCACCACCATCCCCAAAGTCAGCTTCTGCTGGAGGCAGACCCTGAGCTGAAATACTGATTGGCTTCTGCTCTTTGTGGTGCTGCACCTTCAGATACTGACCACATCCTCCCTCAGCTCCTGTCCCCAGGGGCTCTGCAGCAAAGGTGGTGATAAAAAGACTCTGGAAGTGCTCTTCAAGGCAGGTAAAAGCTTTAGGAGGAACCACTTCCTTTCACGAGGACAGGCAGGGAGATGCCTTGTGGAAGAGACTGCTGCCTTCAAAGATCATCTCTGTAGCCTACTCATGTTTTATTACTCTTACCCTGGCCTTTGAGATTTGTTCTTTATGGAGAGCAATCCCTTACCTGAAGAGGCAGCCTAAAAACATTCAGACACATGTACTTCCCTTCCCTCTGCTGCCCCTGCTTCTCCACTAAGAACATGAGTTTGCAACAGACCTCCAATGCTGGGTATCTAAAACAGGCCTAAACAGTGCTGCCTGAGGTTTCACAGGCACCCCTGACTTCCAACTGGGGTAGTTGCTTTACCCCCAGGGCTGAACTATTTAGCTCGATGGAATCACACTCTGCTGTTATCACAGAATCCCAGACTGGTTTGAATTGGAAGGGACCTCAAAGCTCATCCAGTTCCAACCCCTGCCACAGGCAGGGACACCTCACACTAGAGCAGCTTGTTCCAAGCCCCTGTGTCCAACCTGGCCTTCAACACTGCCAGGGATGGGGCAGCCACAGCTTCTCTGGGCACCCTGTGCCAGTGCCTCAGCACCCTCATAGGGAAGAGCTTCTGCCTTATATCCCCAAACAGCAGTAGATAGAGATATAAAATATACCATCAAGCTAAAAATACACTTGAAACCAAAGTCAAGCAAGCTGCCTAACACAGCAGGCACAGGCTGTTGGTGTGAATTAAGTCATGGTAGGGGCAAAAAATTATCTTTAATACTGTAAAACTAGAGGGGGGTCTGCAGAAAGAAGAGCAGGCTTGGATAGGGAATTCAGACAGCAATTCAAATAGTTCTTCTCAAAAGAGCAGAAAGCAATCCATCTGCATAAAGAATAGATTCAATTCTTCCTGATTTCAAGCCTTGTAATACACATTACCAAGTACGGGTAGTTAAACAAATAAAGCATGCACTCTTTTAATCAATGTGTGTCAAAAGGACCCAAAACAAGGACAGAAATGAAGTGGAGGTTGTGGCTCTTGGCTTTTTGCATGTCCCGGTACCTCGTTTCCCAGCAAAGCAGAAACACAAGCTTCAGAGGCATCACAAATAGCCGTCAGGTCGTGGCCTCCTTCGAGGGCCAGGACAACACGTCCCCCAGCCAGGCCCATCAGCTGCTTCGTCAGGTACCCAAAGCCTGTAACAAGGGAAAAGAGGAAATGCAGGAGAAGGGCAAAGGTTGTGGCTGGAATCAGGCTCCTGGCAAAGGATCAAAGGATTATAGAGAGGAATTACATCATATTAAAAAACCACAAGGGATCTGAAAAGACTCAACGCATAATATAAGCCAGGTTGGATTTTAATATGCTCGCTGCAGAATTCCAGCCATGGTTCCCTGCTGGACTGCCTCAGCCGTTGTGTGTGTGTCGGGATGGATCTGTATCTCCCCCATGAGCTGCAGTGGAGTTTATCCCAGGTGAGGAACAGCACCATAGTTCCTACCTCCCCTCAGTGCCCCAACTTAAATAGAGAATCCCAGCCTGGTTTGTGCTGGAAGGGACCTTAAAGCTCATCCAGTTCCAACCCCTGCCATGGGCAGGGACACCTTCCACTAGGGATGGGGCAGCCACAGCTTCTCTGGGCACCCTGTGCCAGCGCCTCAGCACCCTCACAGGGAAGAGCTTCTGC
>JASSUY010047658.1:1258-33078 GCA_032466535.1 Forpus xanthops
GTATTACTCAGCAGCACTGATCTGTGCAGCACTGCCCGTAATATTCATAGGATCCCAGGGACTGCATGCAGGCCTAAGGAATACAGGATGAAATGTCAGCTTCACCTCTCAAAGAAATGCACAACCCTCAGTTTTATTTGGTGTAAACAAATGAAAGACTGTGGCAAATATGGCAATATTCAAGTTAAGCAGACACATACACACTCTTAATTTCCACACAAAGGAAAAGGCACACATCAGAATGTGCCACCAGCCTTGTCCCAGCCACTCCTTCCTGCTAACGCTGCTAAACTTGCCTTCTTCCCCAGAACTCCTCTATCACCTAATTCCTTTCTCTCTTCATTCTGGCAATTCCATACTACCACAAATCCCCATCCCTCAAATCCTAAACTTCTCATGCCAGCAAGTCCTTAAGGCTCCATACCAGCTCCCCTAATGCATTAACACAGGAACAGCTTGGCTTGGTCCAAATAGCAGCAAGCAAATTAAAACATCTCAGAGGAGTCAGGAACAGCTGCAATCACAAAGGGTTAAGACACCAGGAAGAGCTGCCTCCACATTATCTCCCTGGGCTCTTCTTGAGCTCTGCCTCTCCAAAAGTCAAATGCTTTGTGCTCAGCCCAGCAATAGTGGCCAAGATGCAAAGTTGCTTTTAATTTTTGTCTATTATAGAGCAAGTTGTTACGACAAAGGGACTGACTTAGAGAAGTACCTGTGTTGTTAAGAGAGCACATTTTATTATCTACATTGTTTTAGTCACTTTGACTTGCCAGAGCATTACAAGCAAATATGGGAGTCACTGCAGCTATTAAATATTTTTGGTTAGCTGCTGACATCCTGCCCTAAGTCTCAAGGTGCATGCTGTAGCAGCAGTCCTGACCTCACACTTCTGAAGAATTTCAACTGAACGTGCTCAAGAGTATGATAGCAGTAGCATCTGTGTAGCCATTACTCAAATCATCCCATCAAGAATTTATCTCCTCCTTCAGCTAACCTGGAGCCTTTATTAGAAAAGGAGCAATTAAAGGATTAAAATTACCTGACATTATTAGCAGGATTGCTGTCATATTATAATAACAAGCATAAGCACACACATCATCTCAATTGAGAGATCATAAAATCCTCCCAGAGCAAACCGAGCCAAGCACTACACGAGGTTATTTTATATTCTAAAACTGAAGAATGCTAGAGGAGGGAGAGCCAAGTATTCTACCATACATTACACAGCCACTACAGGAGAAACACGAATGGAAGCAGGAATCCCATCTTGTATGCCCTACATTAACCTCTACTTCAAAGTGAGCAGACTTCAGTGCTCTGCTGTTGAAGTACCTTAGCGCACAAGAAAGCAGTGTGAGAATTCACATTTGCTTCATTTACTGCAGGCATGTCTTTTATGCCGTTGTAAAACATTTGAAGTCTTTGAATATTTGAAGCATGATCAATTTTCATGCTATCCAAAGGCTGACATGAGAATAGTAATTACATTTTTGAACCCAATACAGAAGCCACAGTGTTATTTACCACAGTTTAAAGACTTCTTCACTTCAGGGCATAAAATAATAATACACTAGGAAAGAGACTGCAAGTTATATTGGTTTTTTATACTCTTTCTTTGGAGAACATACTGTACGGGCTGCAAAGAAGGAAGATTAGTCAGGTACTTCAAATGTGACATCTCAAAGACAGTAAAATAAAAAGAATTAATTGATAACAAAAGCAAGATCATCTATGATTTTATTATTAAAACACCCAGCAATTGTATTTAACACAAAACCAGTAACTCTTATTTTTCTTTCAGTGTACACACTCATTATTATTCCATTTAATTTACAGAAGGGCTATGTAAAATGAAATTAAAATTAGAGAGGAAACAAAAGGGAAGTTGAAGCACAGGATCTGAAGGGGGCCTATAGGGATGCTGGGGAGGGTCTCTTCATGAGGGACTGTAGTGAGAGAACAAGGGGTAACAGGTTCAGACTTAAAACGGGGAAAGTTTAGATTGGACCTGAGGAAGTTCTTTACTCTGAGGGTGGGGAGACACTGGAATGGGTTGCCCAGGGAAGTTGTGAATGCTCCATTGCTGGCAGTGTTCAAGGCCAGGTTAGACATAGCCTTGGGTGGCATGGTTTAGTGCGAAGTGTCCCTGCCCATGGCAGGGGAGTTGGAACTGGATGATCTTAAGGTCCTTTCTAATCCTAACTATTCTATGATTTTATGACTTTTCTCCAAATAGATCAGTTCTTTTGTGGTTTGGTGTTGCCTGGTTTAGAGGAAGATGCATGTAAAACAAAAATTCATTCAATACTTCATGAAATACTTCTTTTGCAAAAATACTTCATTTGTTTAAATGAAATTGCTGCTATTCTTAATTGTTTATAGCCTGTAGTTCTCATGTCAGGATAGTGACTGATACATAGTGGGTAAAGAAAGAAGTATTTACTGCTTTGTTTGTGCTTCATTGGAGCTGTAAAGAAGAAAAAACATCCAAAAGTTGAAGACTTGTTTTGTGTATTGCATTTATAGTGGTTAGATCTCCACCTGAACCAGGAAATTCCAACTTCGCTGCTGATTTTATCCAGAGCCATGTATCTTCCTGATACCCTTTCTCCAGCTGATCAGCTCAAAACGACACTTCAGACGCTACCAGAGAGTGCTGTGAGTATTAATGTACATGATCTGTAGCCAGCTTTCAGTGTCACTGCTGAAAATCCATTCAGAGAAGTAGATGTTCTTCTTGGTTCCTGTCTTTTCCTTGAAAGCTAAACCATGGGTTGGTTTATTTGAGCGTCTTTGGAACACAGGAGTTGGCTTATGTATGGAGGATTTGAGAATGAAGCAAATAAAGGCAATATTCGATTGCATGACTGTAGACAGTAATAGCATAAAACGATTTAGAATACACTTTTTATGTACATAAACAGTTATGCTCTGGGCAATACAAAGACAATATATGGACAATATTGATGATGTTGTGTAGAGAGAAATGATCTGAGTAGAAAATTGGTAGGGAATGAAGAGCATAAATGATTCCAGGGTAGAATGTTCTTTTTGTCAAAGAAATACAGTGAAGGGAGCCTATAGGGATGCTGGGGAGGGACTCTTCGTTAGGGTCTGTGGTGATAGGACAGGGGTTAACAAGTTTAAACTTGAACAGGGGAACTTTAGATGGGATATGCGGAAGAAATTCTTTACTTTAAGGGGTGGTGGGGCACTGGAATGGGATGCCCAGGTAAGTTGTGAATGCTCCATTGCTGGCAGTGTTCAAGGCCAGGTTGTACAGAGACTTGAGTGATATGGTTTAGTGGGAGGTATCCCTGCCCATGGCAGGGGGGTTGGAACTGGATTATCTTAGTGTCCTTTCCAACCGTAACTACTCTATGATTCTGTGACTCTGGGGGGGTGATTAGCTGTATTCATTAGCATACCTGTGCTGCCTGTCTCAATAATGATATCTAAACTTCTTATATAATGTAGACATACGCATATATGCACACATATAGACTTTAATAGGCTTCTTCCATTATTTATAGGCCAGAGAGGCTCAAGTCAAAGTGGCAGAAGTTGAAGGTGAAAAAGTGGATAACAAAGCACGTCTGGAAGCAACGCTTCAGGAGGAGGAAGCCATCAGAAAAGAAAATGAAGAAAAAGAGATGGAAAGATTGTCTGAAGCTGTAGAGAAAGCCAAAGAAACCCTTCAGGTTGCAGCCGTGGTAAGTTCTGCCCTCATCTATTGAGAAATAAATGTCAGTGAAATAAAAACTTGTATGTTGTGAGTTATCGCCTCTGTTCTGGGTGTTACCTGAGTGAAACTGGATTTTAAATTCACGAAAGATGCAGGAGAATATTAAAATAGATTGCAACACAGAAGGCTTCACTGTGAAACAAAAGATTGTCTCAGTCTTACATATGTTGGATTTCCTCTTTATTAGAGTAATAGAAGCCTTTTATTCCTCTAGCAAAGATGGTGGCTTTGTTTGTTTTCTTTATTTCCCTCACTTGTACTTCAGATGGTCTTATCTTTGGCTTTTCCTATTTGACACTAACCCGGTAATGTCATTGTATAGTAGCTGACTGTAAAAGCTGCTGGCCAGCTTTACTAGTGAATTAAGTCTCAGGAGTTCACAGGCATAGCTCATTTAGTGCAAGTGGGTATTTTAATGTGAAATCACTCAATATGTTGCAGTTTAACATCGCGTTCTCATGAAAATACCCCAGTCTACTTTGGCAGCTGTTTCTATTTTGAGAAGTTGTTCTTTACTGATGCTAATCAGATAATGTTATCTTTGTTTTAATTAAAACTTCACGGGTCTTTCAAATCCAGAAAGATGTGGAATCAGCAGCAGATCTTGAAGCAGCTACTCTGCAAGTTCAGAAAAGTCAGATAGCTGTGGATACTGAACAAGAACTGGCAAAGGCAGAGATGATGATGCATGCAGAGACACTGAAAGATACAGCACCAGTATTGGAAGGCATTAAGGTAATCTGGATAAATGTACGTTTTCATACTTTTTAATGTAAAGAATCAAGGCATCCATGTAAGAGCTATGGTAAGTTGGTAGACTGTCTTTCAGTTTTGATCCTCTCATCCCACTCTGTCACTTAAAACCAGCTAATTAGTAGATTACAAATTCTTAACCACCAGTACAGAAATTGACATCAGCACAAAACATCTCTTGGTGTCTGTGTTATCTTTCTGTGTTACTGAAAATAATATGCCTGTCTGGGGGGACATTGGCACTGGCTGTAGATGTAATAGATCTGTACATGTTTGTGTATAGTTAACACTCCTGACACTGTCTCCCATAACATCTTCATAAGTGAGCTTAGGAAATGTGAATTAGATGAAGGACAATGAGGTTGATCAAAAACTGGCTGAATGACAGAGTTCAGAGGGTTATGATCAGAGAGTATAATCAAGTTGGAGGCCTGTAGTCACTGATGCTCCCCAGGGGTCGATTTTAGGTCCAGTCTTAAACAATTTGTTTATCAGTGACCTGGATGAAGGGCTGGAGTGTCCCCTCAGCAGGTTTGCTGATGATATGAGGCTGGGTATAGTGGCTGATACACCTGGAGAAGGTGCTGCCATTCAGCTGGACCTCAATAGGCAGGAGAACTGGGCAGAGAAACCTAACGAAGTTCAACAAGGGCAAGTGCAGGGTACTGCACCTGGGGAGGAAGAACCCCAAGTACAGGTATATGTTGGGAACAACCTACTAGAGGGCAATTCATCTAAGAAGGACCTGGGAGTATTGGTGGATGACAAGTTGACTATGAGCCAGCAGTGGGCGCTTGTGGCCAGGAGGGACAACAGTATCCTGGGGTGCATTGAGAGGAGCATGGCAGCAGTTGAGGGAGGTGATCTTCCCCTTGTAATCAACCTTTGTGAAGCCACATCTGGAGTCCTGTGTCCAGTTCTGGGCTCCTCAGTACAAGAAAGACAAGGAGGTACTGGAGAGGGTCCAGCAGAGGGCCACAAGGATGATTAGGGGTCTGGAGCATCATTGTTAGTGAGGAGAGATTGTGGGAGCTGGGTCTTTTAGTCTGGAGAAGAGGAAACAGAGAGGGACTCTCATGAATGCTTATAAATATCTCCAAGTCGAGTGCCAGGAAGATGGTGCCAGATTCTATTCAGTGGGTGCCCAGCTACAGGATGAGGAGCAGTGGCCATAAACTCAAACACAAGAAGTTTCACCTCAACACTTCTTGATGTTGAGGGTGGCAGACCACTGGAGCAGGCTGCCCAGGGGGTTTTGGAGTCTCCCTCTCTGGAGACATTCAAAACCCACCAGACATGTTCCTGTGTCACCTGCTCTGGGTGGCCCTGTCTTGGCAGGGGGTTGGGCTGGATGATCTCCAGAGGTCCCTTCCAACCCTAGCGATTCTGTGAAAATCAACCATGTGTCTTCCACTAATTTGTATGTATTTTCTGTTACAGGGTGAGGAAATCACTAAGGAAGAGATTGACATGCTGAATGATGCTTGTGCCAAGCTGCAGGAACAGAAAAAATCATTAACAAAGGAAAAAGAGGAGCTTGAGGAATTGAAGGGTGATATCCAGGAATACAATGAGGTGAAGAGTGGGGCACGAAAGTTCTTTTTTTTTTTTTTTTTTCATTTCTGTTCATGTTTAATTTTAGCATAAATGATTTACAGATTTAAAGATGGTCTTGCTTGCATATCTGCGAGCCTGTAGTTGGTAGCTGAGTGAATGAATGAGACAATGCAGATCCTCATTTATATGTGTTTAAAGCCTAGTTAACAGTCATCGAAGTAGTTCCCACCAGATGAGAATCGTGTTCCTGCTCATATTTCCAGGGTGGCCAAGCTTAACAAGTGCCGCATGCTGCAGTTCTGTCTTGTCAAACATAGATGTCATTATTACATGTACTTCAAGTTAAGTAAGATGAATTTTACCCAGCCATAAGAAAGAGGTGGAAAATAACGTTTAAGGGATACATGAAAAAGGCAGCATTGTTAAAAGTTGTTGTTCTAATTCCAGTTTTTTAGGTCTATACATATGCATTTCATTTACAAATAGCACCTGTCTTGAAATTCTAGTTGAAATCAATAGTTCTGTTGTTGAGAATTTATCCTGACAAAAGCATTTCTCTCTCCTCACCATTTCTTTTAGGATTTGCAAGAGATAAAAGAGCTCTCTAAAACTGGCCAGGAGGAGGCAGTGGAAGAGTCAAAGGCAAGCAAGAGATTGACCAAGAGAGTGAACAGAATGATTGGTCAGATAGACAAAATTATCAATGAATTAGAGACAACTCAAAAGACAGTGGATGTACGGCTGCAAGGTGCGGATGGTCCTCCTGCTGGGTAAGTGACTTGAGAGCACTGAATGCGTCTCTGTCTGTTCATCTTCATTCTTGCTTTTGTCAGATGTGTGAGACTAGAAGAGAATTAGTGAGTTGTTGTTCAGAATGTTAAGATAATTTACTTTAGAAATAAAATTAACAAAATTGTGCTATAGATTTTCTCGCTTCTGAGGCACGGTAAATATGGTTGAAATAAAGAAGGAAAAGACAGGGTGTTCTAAATGTCAAAATGTTCATGAGTATGTTACCCTCCTGTTCACACCTCTAGCCCTAACGGTGGTGCAGGTGAAATCATTTGTTTAGTCGTGCTCCTCACACAGTAGGTTGCCCTGTGTGATGGATTAAAAAGGCACACAACAATGTGATAAGCATATTCATTTTTGTTCTTTAGCAGTGAAGGTGACAGGAAAACTATTGCAGTAAAGTCTGTTCTGTATCTGGAGAGAAATAAAGGAATGGGTCTAATGGAAGTTAGGAGATAATTTTGCATAGTTCCTTTCTGACAGTTTGCTTCATTTCAACTTTAATACACTTGCTGCTTTATGAAGAGAGATCTTGAGTGATAGCTTCATTGCAAAATTCATTTATCAACATTTCGCCAGGTCTTAAACACTGGGGAGTGTTTTGGGCAATCGCGTTGAAGGGTCATATGTTGGATCTTACAGGCACTGAAATACTTAAACACTGTAATTCTCAGTTTGTGCTTATGAATGTTGTATTCGTCTAGTTTGTGCTTGCACCATTTTGTGTGATTCCTTAGGAGAGCTTCCCAGCTCCCACAGAGCATTCCTAAACATGAAATGCAGATTCTGCTTTTGGTGCTTTTAAACTTTGGGTTTTTTTTCCAGTGTCCAGAGCAAATGGTCATTTGTTTCTGATGTTAAGACTAAGGCAGTTATATAAATGGTGCTACAGGGAAGTTTTGATCAAAACTATCCAAGTTTGTGAATTTAAAATACAACATAAAATCTGCTTGTGCTGAATGTAATTATACTTTATGTAATGGATGGGTTTGTGGATAATTTTTTTTAGGTGATTGTGGATAAATGAAGATTATTAGTTTAAAGATTGCGTAGTTGTTAAAGGCTTGTCAGAGTTAGTGCATCACCAAGCCATTGAGAGCCATAGAAACATCACAGGTCCAGAACATTTAGTGGCAGCTTGAGAAATGCTCCTTGAGTAAGTCAGTCTGTGCTCAGAGGTTAGGGCTCAGTATGGAGCTGGGACTATACTGAAAAAGCCCTTTTGTTTCATATTTACTGGATTCACTGTCTCCTGCATTTCAGCGTGAGGTGTGCTGGAAGATACTTCTTCAAATTAACAAAACTACATAGGCAAGCAGAGGCTTTAGGTTGCAGAAGACAGTTTTAGCTTCATGAGATCAGTAAGCAGACAGTGGAAATGTCTGAAACCTGCTATTCACAATGTCATGTTTAGTCCTTCCTTCTATAAAGTCTATTCCTTGATAAGAGCAAGTGAAGTCTATTAAAACAAAAGAGCTGAATTGCTGAAGCAGCAAGTTCTCAGCTTTTGTTTTCCTGTGACTTGCATTAAATTTTTGTAGGCCAGCCTCTCAGTCTAAAAGGATGGCAGGTGCATGGCACTGCACCTTTGTTAAATGGAGCAGGGGGCTGAAAAGATATTGGATGCACAAAAACTGGGCTAAGCTTAATTACACATGACTACTGGATACCTGTATTTGTGCAGTAAAGCTTGAGGAAACCCCAAGCGTGAGATCTGATGGTAAGCTAAAGATTCATTGGAAACCTGCTTGCTGTTCAGTAACTCATTTTTGCTGTTTTGCCTTGTGTTCAGGACTCTAAAGAAATAATGTTTTTACAAATCGCCTGTAGTGTAGTGACTCTCAGTACTGTTTTTGTCAACTTTACTCCTTTGGAGTAACTGCTTGCCGTGTACAGACTGTGCTTGCTCTACAGGGAGAATCTCGTCAGTATTGCCGAGCTAATTAATGTGATGAAACAAATTCAGAAGATTCCAGAGGAGAAGCTGACCAGGATTGCAGAGACACTAGATGAAAACAAAGATGGCAAAATCGATATAAATAATGTTGTTAAGGTAAGTCTGTGAGCTACTTAAAGAAAATCAGGCTAGCCATCCTTCAGATGTTACACCTGTTTTGACTGAAATTCATATTGCCGTCTTTGGCGTGAGTGATGCCAATGAGGGTTTTGGTAATGTGCTGTAAATAGATCTTATGATATGTAGTGGCATCTTCAGAATTTATACGACTATTTGAGAGGAGAGACAGAGGGGGAGGATAATCTTTATGCTATTTCTGTTACCCACATTGCCTTTAAAGCTGTAGCTTTTCCTGTATGCTTATGTCAAGTTCTATAAATGTTCATTTTGTTGTGGTGCTTATGAATCGGAGGGAGGATGGGAAGGAGCCTTACAGGAACTACTTTAGGAGTATCACTATTAGCCACAGTCTTGACGTTGGTTATCCTTTAGGATGGTTGTAAATGAACTGTGTTCCTTGCATGATTTGTTCTGTTTTCTTATTTTGCAGAACATTCTTGGGTTTTCCTTGCATTTCTGTTTCATTTTGTTGTTTCTGTTTTAGAGATGTCCTAAAACTTCCTTGCAAGTAATTTTCCTATTTGATACAGAAATAACACTTAAGCTATGGCCAGCTAGAAAGTACAGTATCAACCTTTTGAAACACATTTTTCCTTTCTACTGAAGTTGTCCCAGTGGTGATTATCTTCTCTGTTGCTCTAAGCAGCTGTTGTACATTTAGCAGCATAGGTACTGCTCAATTCTGCATATAATGCAGAATAGTTGTAGGAACTTGAGGAGCTGTGCCAAGAGTACGTTTGTATAGAAAGCTTTATAAAGGAATTTGGAATCACCTACCAAGTTCTAGGTTATTTGCTTTAAGTTTTGTCTTTTTAATACTGGAGATATATGAGGCACTGGTTGTGGTTTAAATTTGTGTTGAATGTAAGAAAACAACACAGTATTTCTTGAGCATGAGAAGTGAATGCTTTCTTAACAGAATTTATGACAACAAGATTTCTCAATCCTGTAAAAACCAAATGGTCTCTCAATTTCGTTTTGTGTTCATTGTAGGTAGTAGAACTGATTGACAAAGAAGATATTGATATTGGCACCGCACAGGTTGCTGAGATTATGGCACTGCTTCAAAAAGAAGAAAAACTGGAAGAAAAAGAGAAAGCAAAGGAAAAGCATGATAAAGAACCTGTGGAAATAAAGAATTAAGCTTCAGAATCTGAAGCTAACCCAACTGTAACCAAAACCTTGTATATCTTTCTGTGTCTCATGGCTACATATTACTTGAGCTTTGTGATTATGGGAAATGTTTTAAGCTGATCCTAGTAATAAATGATAGATACGTTTTCTGACCTATGGAATGAAATTTCCGTTCATCAGAGAAGTGATTCACTGTCATTCCATACAGATGAAAACAAAGTATGCTTCTTTAGGGTGCTCCTGCCCACAAAAATCATGTATTTGCACTCATTGTTGTGGTACAGTGATCCATTAAACTTGCAAATTTGCTGTATAAACTAAGTGTATCTGTCATGGAAAAAAATGTTCCTCATTTAGTTTGTTTCATCATTACATGGGGCCCAACCTTGCTCTGCTTCTACCTTTTTGCTTTTTCAGGATTTAATACAAACTTCCCCTTCCATCACAGCATTACATATTTTGCAGTCTGTTAGTGAAGAGTCTGTGGCTTCAGTAGCAGCTCTTTAGATTGTGTTCTGTTTAAGCTAAATATCACTTAGCTGTTGCCTCACTGACAGAGAATGTGGCATTATAATCACTTCTGTGAACTCATGAATGTTGTTTTCTTTTTTCTATTGAAGGGAAAATCTGATTTCTTTTTCCCTAGAAAACTTCCCATGAAGTTTGCTTCTTATGGGTGCCTTAAATTTCTTAAGACTGGGGAGTACAGGATGTCACTTCTGCTCAAAATTCCATGAATTACTAAAGCATTGGAATCACAAGAGCCTTTCATATAATTTCAGAACAGAATCTGTCACCCAGTGAAGTGAGTTAAAGCATTGTCTAAATAACAAAATGAAAACAGTCATAAGGGGAAAACGCCAGTTGTGAACTTTTTGCAGATGTTCTTTTTAAATACGTTTATCTTGGCATGTTTTCTTGGTTTTCATCTGATAATTATTTACATCAGTTCTCTTACCTCTTAGTTTTCATCTCAGGTATGAAATAACTAGCCAGGTTAGTCAAAGTTCATAAATACTTTAATTTCATGACCTCGCTTTCTGTGCAGTCAACAAGTCATGTGCGGTATTGCCAGTGCTTTGTGTACATCATTGGCTTGCAAATCAATTGGTTATAGTTACTGTCTTTAACTGTGTAAATACTGACAGTAAAGGTTTAGTCACTAGTGGCTGTCCTTAACAGTAAATTTTGACTTTTAAAATACCAGTTCTGGGATGTTCCATAATTCCTGGTAACCTAAATTTTCCACTGTTCCTTAAAATCTGTTATGAAACACACCCAGTGTGTCTTGAACCAGCAGTGGTTTGGTTTTCTGTTCAGTTTGTATTTTTTACCCAGTATTTACAAAACATATGACCATTCTTCATTTTGTGGACACTACAGAGAGCATATCTTACAATGGCGCTGTTCACAGTGATACTAAGGTGGGCAGTTAGTGCTTTTAGTCGTAAGTGCATATAGTCATAGAAAATGTTGATTCCCAAGCATCTTTCAGCATAATTCCATTTCAGTATTTATCTAGATTGGCTGAATTATTTGTGAAAACTTATTTAAAGTTAGTGGAACAAAAGGTTTTGACAGTCTCATGGCTTGCATGATGGACCACTGTATTTAGTTGTTTCCAAAGCAAGATGTACAGTAAGATGTACAGTACAGAAAAGGTCAGTGTTTAGTTCAAGTATTGAGTAATATTCTGTACAGTTTGCAAAGAAAGCTACTTGCTATAAGATCCTCCTGAGAATTACTGTAATTGTATCTGAAGTGTAAAATTGCTGTGACAAAGCTGAAATTTCACATCAGTACAAACCCTTGCAGTTCATATAGCCCTAAACAAGGGGCTGATCTCTTCCTTGCAAATTGAGATTAACTTGGAGATTTCAGCATGAAAGGCAGTTTTTAGATTGTGAAGATAGGACTTCACTAGGTGCTGTGTGAAAAACGCAACTTTGCTTAGACAAGAGTAAAGCTGATTTCACAAAAACATGATTTTAAACCTAATTTTATATCGTATAATTTACCATTAGGATTCATGGGCTTTGAAGCATGCTAAGTTCTGCAATTGTGTGTCTTCAATTTGAAAACAATGCATAGGAATCTTACTTGACATTCCTCCGACACAATAAAAGTACTCTAGGATTGTCTGCTGCCTTCCATGGTATATCAGAAAACTTAGAGTCATATGCACTTCAACGCATGCTGCAAATTTTAATAGGGAAGTAGAAGAAAAAGCTGTTTTCAAAGATTTATTTTTGGTTCAGAGTTTTAACTGTCCTTACAGTAAATTATTTGACTTTAGGATTTGGGAACTTTAAGGCATTTTTTTCTGCTCTTCTTTTTCTGTGTTTACTGTTCATTTAAATTTCCTATGCATTAACTAAGAAGAGAGCAAAAAATAGCTATTTTTTTTTCTTTTTAAATGAAGAACATCCTCATCAAAGTAATTGTGATTCATTTATTAAACATTTTTAGCTTTCAGACTAGTTTGCAATTTGGCATCTTGGGCAATTTTAACAGGTTACATGAAATGCATTTAAATGTCAATCACAGGTGGCAGTTTTCCTCTGATACACAAAGCGTTTAGAGGGATGTACGCAATACCCATAGCAAATATCTTCCTTCTGATGCTGAAAGCAGGCAAGCCCATGACAGCTGGACTTGAGCTTCAGCACATTCTGCAAGCTTAAAGCACTGATGCATTCATCCCTAGGTTTGAACCGTCCGGAGCAGCTCTGTCCAGGTGCTACAGACAGCTCCAGCTTGAGGACTAGCTGCAGATAACATGCTTTGTCATCCCTTGTGTTGACCAAAAGGGCAGAACCTGCAGTACTTTCAGAGAAAGGATGACCTCTGAGTGTGCAGTAACTAGTCAGAACTTGTTTCCTGAAGGTATATTTAATTGGGAGATGTAAATATTTGTTTAAATAGTTAAAAGGACGCGAGAGATTTTGGTGACCTTGTGATTTACACAGGCAAAGCCTCTAAAGCTCAGAGGGAGGTAAGCGGTAGGACCAGTGTTGGGGTTGTGTCAGATTCAATAAGATGAGATGTATAAATTATTTGGGGAAAAAATACTGAACTTATAAGAAGTTTTTTAAAAGCTCTTTAGCAACAGGGAGAAGTAAAATAGAATGTAATTTATTTTCCCGCTCCAAACAAGCAGGATATAGGACTTCTTTTACTGGAAAGTTTTTTTCCATTTCATGTGAGCTCAAAACATGTTTTTTCCTGAGAATTTTCATCACTGTGCTGGGAGAGTGAATCCACCTACAGGTGAAGTACCAGGAAGCTAAATCAATAGGTGGTGTTTGTCAGCAGGAGTGCATGCAGGTAGAGCTTAAGCTTTTTGACAGGATAGTTGGTACCTTGCACTTACATAGGCTTCATCTGGGGGAAAGTGTTACACCTTTTATACAACTCCAAAATACTTGTAACTTTGTACCTACCGACCTTGCTAGTTGTTTAAACTTAAGCGACTTCAGCCTGTATTTAAATACTTTTAAATTGTTTGTATCAGATTATTGGGTATATTTAAGTAAAATAATAATCCCATATTCTGTTCTTCATGTGTAATCCAAATTCTACCTTTCAGTTGAAGAATTTCAGCCCGTGTTACAGATTTAAGTTGAAAATCATTTGTCTGTGCTCTGAGCATACTGATCCTATGTTTGCCATAATGAGCTATAAAATTTTGAAGTTAATTTGGAGCTTGTGTCCTTTGTTGAGTTATAATAAATGTATCATTTTGAAACCTAATATCTCCATTATTTTTCTGTTGCTTTTGATTATTCAGTGTGAATTTACTGCTGTTCAGGTGAGATGCCAGTCACAGAGATGGACGCTGATGACTGCTGAAACTGAAATGTTTGGGGTAGAAGAGGGCAAGTGAATGACAAGTCTTTAAACTGGGGTGAGGTGGCTTGTGTGGCTATTAGGTGTTAATTCTTGCAGAAATTCCCTTGCTGTGGGACTGCTTGCCTGGTGTCGTGAGTCGTCCTAGAACGTTCTTACTAACTTTTGTATTTTAGGTATGAAAGTGGGGAGCAGTGCTGTGCTTGTTTCTTGTGCTCTTTCCACCAGAGCAGGTTGCTCCAAGCCCAGTCCAGCCTGCCTTTGAACACTGCCAGGGATGGGGCAGCCATAGCTTCTCTGGGCAACCTCTGCCGGTGCCTCAGCACCCTCCCAGGGAAGAATGTTGTCAGTGTTCAAGGCCAGGTTGGACAGGGCTTGAAGCAACCTGCCTTAGTGGAAGGTGTCCCTGCCTGTGGCAATGGGCTTCTGTGACTGTTTTACATCAGACTATTAATACGGACGTGCAGAAAGCTGGTTGGAAAAGCCTCTGCCTTCATGAAATTATGATCTTAGAAGTATTAATATAGATGGAGTTTTGTTGCAGACTATTTTAGTAAGATGTCATTTAAAGAGTGAATACATATGCACAGCGGCAGGGGAGAGATGGATAGCGTTGTGGTTGTTTCATCAACCTGAGGCTTGAGAAGTCTGTTCAGTTCATACCTATTCTTTCAGTGATGCATTGCTTGGCTCTTGGACCACTAACATAAAACCTCCTTGACAGTGGCTGGGTGGATGACAAGTTCTCCAGAACAGAATCTCTCCATGCAAGGACCTAATATAGCATTTTGTAGTGATAAGGCTTTTAAATACTGAGTGCAGACAGTGACAGACCATACTAAAGAGTTTCTCACTGCTCATATATCAAAAAGTGTTTCTGGTATTATTTCTCAGTGCTGATGTGAGCAGGAGGATGTTTGTAGTGCATTTCTAATTCCCCGTACTCTCTGCTCAGTTCCATTTTTGTGTATTATTGGATATAAATCTCAGTAGTTAAATGTCTTTCACGGGTCAAAATTCTTTGGGGGCTCATTCGCATGTAAAATTTACCCTTGCCAAACCTTCTGTGGTTTTCAAACATCAGTTTCTCTCATCTAACTGGCGTAAAGGATTTCTGCTATGCAAGAGATGGATCTAACTCAGATTTGCCTCTTTCCGTCTAGTATTTCTCTTTATGTATATTGGCAGAGCAGACCCCTTCATGAATGGCCTGATTTATGTCTCAGTGAATGCTGCAGCCAGCAGTTCAAGATGTCAGGTCTCCTGTGTGTCTTGTGGATTCTGCCTCCCCCTCCTTTTGTCTTAGCTCCAGCCCCAGCCCCATCCAGGTTCCTTCTTAGTGTTTTCTGTGGTCTCAGATCCTCGGTTGAGTAAGATCTTCAGAATTCATCCTAAGGAAAGCTGCTGCAAGGAGCTGAAGAGCAACTGGGACATTAGTAATAATAATAATAGAAGCCTCTTGAGGGTCTTACTAAATGAAGATGGGAATTAACAACCTGTTATGCAGAAAACCTGGGGATCTCTGCAGCTCCTTCAGACTTGTAAATACAAGATTTCTGTTCCCCCTCCCCATTTCAATCAGGGAGTATATACCAAAGCAGTGAGTAAATCAGCAGGTTTTTCTTCTCCCTCCTTCCTATCCCCCAGCCTTTCCCTTTTCTCTGTCTCCTACTTAACATGCAGGACTAAGTAGGAAAGATTTATGGGGTCCTTGCTGCACTTTAGTTTCTCAGTGCCTACATTGGTGGATGTAGAGTTGAAATATAGTGACTGTTAATCTTTCCAATGTGCATCTCCTTAACTGGATGGTTTTCAGTGCTTGGTCTATGTAAACTCAGCCATTAGCAGCCTTCATCAAGCTCAGTTCTCACCTTCCTCTGTATAACCACACCAGCTCACTATGGTCCCTGTGCATCCTCTGCATGCAGTGTTCCTAAGAGCAGAATGCTTATATCCTTCCCTTCGAATCCACTATGCCCTTATCAGAAGGATCTGATATGCCCTTCCATAAGCTACATTTCAGAGGAAAATACGTTCTTAGGATGAGTCTTCAAAATCCAGAGTGACATTAAGAAAAAGGGATGCACATCCCTATTTTTAAGCTGTCTTCTGCAACCAGAGTTACCCATCCCTATTCTGTGGTAAAACCAGCACTGTGGTTCCTTACTAGTGACTCAGCATGATTTCATTAGAGGTGTACCTAAACCCCATGGGTCACCCTTTTAACCAGATGGATGGATACAGAATCCTTTGTATTCACACTGAAAATTAGATCCTTAAGGGCATCTGGGTTTTGGACTTGCAAATTCAACAATTGACTGATGTCAACCCAAAACCCCTCATCAAGTGAATGATGGAGGAAGCATTAACAAAAAAACCCTTATTTGTATCTCCTTAATACCTTTGTGCTCAACAGAAATCTGATGTAGAGAATAGCTTGTTCAGTCAGGCTCCTACAGGTTCCGTACCAGTGAATGGAAATAATAGAACAGGGAGATCCGATGGTGTTAGCATTCTGGCTGTGCTTTCTTCCCTGTTTTTTGCCCTTGAGTGAACAGGATACCTTGGTATTTATATTGATTTTGTGAATATGAACCCACTCTCAGTCAAGACAAGTGCAGCATGTTGTACCACCACACTCAATACTCTTACTGAAGTCCTTGGTGGAACTTTGGCACTTCAAGGAAGCAGGGTTAAAACCTTTATCTATCTATCTATCTATCTATCTATCTATCTATCTATCTATCATCTATCTACCTACCTAAATAGCTGTATTACTAAGAAGTGATACAGTGCCTGATAAAACAGAAACATGTCACCTGCATTTTGCAGAGGACTAGAGAGAATTTGCCTGCCCAAGCACAGCATCACTCCCAGGTTCCCACCCCAGGAATGACACCCATGCTGGACAACAAGACCCTTAGCCCCCCCTAAAACCTTCCCATCTGTGTGTTGATCTAGGCCCAGAGCTGTAGGCCCAGCACGGTGGGTCACTGCTAGGGGTGCCCAGCACTGTGCTGCTGATGTGGGGCATTGAGGGACGTTCCAAAAGGCAGGAAGAAGACTAATGTCACCCCCATGTACAAGGGACCACAAAAGTGATCAATGGGAATCCTGAGTCATGGAATATCATGTTGGAAAGGACCTCGAGGGTCATCTGGTGCCAACCTTTATAGGTAAAGGAAGACCTAAGCTAGATGTCCCAGCACCCTGGCCAACCAAGTGTTCAACACGGGGGAACCCACCACTTCCCTGGGGGGATTATTCCACTGGAACAATCTCCACTGAGACTTGAGAGAGCTGAATCTGCTCATCCTGGAGCAAACAAGGCTCAGGGGACGCCTTATCACCGTGTTCCAGGGTGGCTACAAAGAAGATGAAGACCCTTTTTAGAAGGAGCCACATGGAAAAGGCGAGGGGTGATGGGCACAAGTTACTCCAGGGGAGATTCCCCCTGGTCACAGTGAGATCCGTCCATTGGAACAGCACGTGTCCGGTCCAGCTCTGCCTGGGCCCGGTGGACCGGCTCATCCCGGCGGTCCCTTCCCGCCCGGGGCTCCATGGTCCGCCAGGTGGCGCTCCCCGACCGCCCAGCGCGCCCCGTGCCTCCGTCCATCCCGGGCCGAGCCGCGCTCCCCTTTCCCGGGCTCCATCCCGTTCCCCGCTGCCCGCCGTGTCCCGGTGTCCAGCTCCTTGCACCGCAATCAGGCTCTGCTCCGCAGCTCCTTGGTTCTTACATCTCCCTCTTCCTCCTCAGGGTGCTGTTAACTGCGGGGCTCTCTCTGTGCCCAGTCCCCTCAAGCTCCCTTTTCCCATGTCCCATCTCCCTGTTTATCCACCTTTGCTCCCAGCGGGAATAAACCTTTGCTCCCCGGTCGAATGACCCGATACAATCAGCGACTGGACTTCCTGCAACTGATCCCTCTGTGAAACACAGCATCATTTATAGGATGTGCTCCAGCCGTGGTTCACAATTGGACAGCGGAAAGGAATCCCCCACAAGCCTTCACTGGGCTGCTGCCCTGGTTGTTGATATCGCTGTGGTTGATTCTCTTGCAGGGGAGGGAGGGGGGAAAGAAGCTCTAAAAACAGAAAAACCTGGTAACAAAAAGCCAAGCTCTCCAGTGGAGTTGTCTGACGCCGGTTTCTATTCATAGGATTAGAGAATCACTTAGGTTGGAAAAGCCCTTTCAGCTCATCCTGTCCAACCATTCCCCACGTGGTGTTTGAACACTTCCAGGGACGGTGACTCCAGCCCTGCCCTGGGCAGCCTGTTCAATGCCTGAGCACTGTCTCTATGGAGAAACCTTTCCTAGTATCCCATCCAAACCTCCCCAGCACACCTCTTGGGAGAAGAGACTGACCTCACCTCACTACAACCTCCATTCAGGCACCTCTAGAGAGCAAAGTGATTGTAGAGAGTAGGCAGTGATTCATTTGACTTCATCTGGCTCTGAAAAAGCTCCCAACAAGGTTTTCTTTGTGGGGCTGCTGATGGGCTGTGCTAACGTGGGTATTTCTGGGCTTGATGATCTTAAAGGTCTTTTCCAACCTAGCTGATTCTGTGAAAATGTGGCCCTTTTGGGTTGGTTTAAGTCACCGATCTGGGTTCACATCTTCCCACAGGGCCCTGCACTTTCCCCTTGCTATGAGAACAGCAGTGCCGGTGTGCTCTCCTGTGCAAAGGCAGGTTTGGTTCTTGTCTCAAGGGCTTAACAAATGTATTACTCAGTGCTATAAACACTCAGTTAACAAAAACTGAAAGTCCAGTCTCATTTCTTTGATGTGAGGCATTTTCAGGACCAGATGCCAGGTCGGTTTAGAGTGAGTTACACACATGTTATTCAGCACTTTGAATGTGATGCTTCAAATGACTCAGCCGTGCCTTAAAAGAATGTAGTTTGGTGAAAAGGTATGAATCAGAGAATCAGAATAATTCAGGCTAAAAGGGGCCCCTGGGGTCATTCGATTTCTGCTCAGAGCAGGGCAAATTCAGATCAGGTTGCTCTCCTTGTTCAGTCATGTTTTGCTTGTCTCTAGGGATGGAGATTACACAAATTCCTGGGCTCTGTGTCTGATCATCTCCTCCTGAAGTCTGCTGGGTATGTCCTATGTCACGGCTAGTGTCTGCAGCTTCCTATCCTACAGGAATAGTGTGGCTCCATCTCCTCTGCACTTTCCCCCTAGGTAGGAGAAGGTTGCAGGAAGACCTCCCCAAAGCCTTCCCTTCTCCAGGCTCAGCAGGCTGGCTCAGCCTCTCATACTCTATATGCTCCAGCCTCTGTGGCCTCTGCTCCTTTCACTCCAGTATGTTCATGTCTGTCCTGTTCTGAGGAGCCCAGAACTGGACCCAGCACAAGACAAGAGCAGGGTGCCCAGAGAAGCTGGGACTGCCCCATCCCTGGTGGTGTTTAAGGCCAGGCTGGATGGGGCTTGGAGCAACCTGTTCCAGGGGAAGGTGTCCCTGCTTGTGACAGGGCTTGGAACCAGATGGGCTTTAAGGTCCCTTCCAACCCAAACCATTCTGTGATTCAATGATTCTATGATACTAATGGTCTTTCTCACCAGTGCTGAGCAGAGGGAAAGGACCATGTCCCTCAGCTTGCAGGCAATGTCCTCCCAAATGAGGCTGGCTCTGGCCTTCCTTGCTGCAAGGGCTCATTGCTAACTCATGGTCAGCTTCTCCATCAGCACCTTTTCTACAAAGATGCTGTACAACTGGTCAGTGACCATCCTGTCCTGGTGCATGCAGTTACTCCTTCTGGACACGGGACTTTGCATTTGTCTGCATGCAGCCCTCCTTCCTCTCCAGTGTAAGGCTCACTATGGTTACACCACTGAATGCACCACTGAAGGGTTGAAATGGGAACAAGGAGGTCACATAGTTAATGTATGCTGTGGAATAGCTGGGTCTCACTTGCCAAATCCAAGAGGTTATTCAGGGTAAAATCAGTTTAATGGCAGGCATGGAACTGATGACAATTTATGCAATCATTATTAAGTGAGCAACCTACCACGTGGTGTTAGAGAGGATCTGAAGAAAACCCCATTAATAGACTGTTGGATCAAATGTGGAAGTGCAAAACTCATCGACTGTGATGTGCACTAAAAATAGAGACTTGAGCCTCTGTCCTCCCTTAGGAAGACTTAACCAGGACTAAACAGAAAGCTTTCTGGCCAGTGTCCAACCACCGGGTTTTTTTAAGTCCTGTAATTAACTTCCTTTTCACTACTTTCTGCTGGGAAGTTTTCTCTTTTCCCTATTTCTGCTGAGCTGTGGTGTGTGTTCAGTTGCTACGATGGTGAGAATAATGGCATTCCCATCACTGCAAAATGGTCTAAGTTGAAAAGCTGATGTGATTTTCTACACTCTGGTGTTAAAGTTATAAATGACCTGTTAGTTATTGATGCTATATGGGGTAAAGCTTTTAACAGAAAGTTGCTCTGCAATTCACCTTCAAATTGCATGTTTTCCGACCTAAATGTTTTCACGTTGTGAACTGTAACAGTATAGAACTTTTCAGCTTATTTAGCAGAGCTCGTGGCTGTAGTTTCAAGGCTGCTGTTCAGCAGAGCTGGAACTCACCAGACCTTTGTCAATGGGTAACGGGGTTTTGGTTTGATCTACAGAGAACTACGCTGTTTGCCCCAGGTCTTCCCTGGACTACAGCAGTGATTAAAATGCTGCCCCCAGAGTTCAAAGCTACTGTCCCCTGCAAAGTGCCCCACAGCCATAGGGACTGTCGGGTTGTTTGTTCCTGAGCAGTTTCTAAGGGCTATAACAGGGTAGACTAAAACCCTGAATGTCCATTTCCAAGTCCAGGCAGAGCCTGAATCCAGACGAGGATTCCTTTGGGATCAGCGTCACAAGTCAAACGGATGACTGCAGATCACAGTGAGAGCAACGGGTTAAAAAGTGTTTTGAGATTGTAATGGAACAGGACATAAAATATACTGTTATCACAAAAAATACAGTGATATCTTCCATATTGAGTTCCACACTCTCTGGCTCCCAGCCCCAAGAGACCTGGTTTACGCAATGATTTTGCCTATAGCTGCTGCCTAGCTACCAAGTCTTTACATCATGCTTGTAGGCTTGCCCACATAGAAATCCGTAGTATTGAGTGTTAGCTGAGAAGTGGTTAACTGGAAGTTAACTATTGAAACAAACCCCCAGGCAGTGGTGCAGTCTCCCTGCCTAGCTTCGTTCCCACCAAGGTCTATTTGTCATTCATTGCATCGCATGCACAGCTCCTTAGAGCAAGGGGGGGATTACTTTTCAGGAGGAGTTAACCACAAACCTGCCTCCAGCAAGACAAATTTCAGCAAAGACGTAAGCTGGAAGGTGTGATCCAGTGCACACATTCCTAAAGAGGAGGAGGCAACAGCTGGTGAGGCTGCAGCATGATGGAGAAACATCTGGAAGCCATGGGAGTCTTTAATCCAAGAGCGACAGCGTGCTGCCTGCTAAGGGCTTTCTGGGACAGCTTCATAGGGAAGCTGTGTATGAGATAAGGGAGGTGCTTACACCGGGGGTCAATGTGCTCCGAAGTGCAATATATTGAAGCCAGGTTTGGGTATTGCTCTTCCCCACGGATGAACTGGAGCAGGTCCAGGGAACAAAGAGCAGTTGGTTGCTGTGAGGAGCAGTTAACAGCACTGCATGGCTTTCATCTAGAAAGCATGGGCCCAAAGGCAGGGAACGCACAAGTTCAGAGGTGTTTGGTGCACGAGGCCCCGTGCTGTGTTCTGTTCCACAGACAAGAGCAATCAGCTTGATTCTCAGTGAAATGGCAGCAGTGGGGTTTCTGCAGCCTCCCACTAGCACAGCCCAAGGCACTGCAGCTCCTGGTGTATGCTGGAGACGCTGGGCCTGGAGCTAACAGCTGTGACAGATGCTGCAGCTCAGCAGTTGATGTGTTAATTTAAACCAACACCACTTGTGCTTTAGGTTATTGCACGAGGCTACGACATAGAAGAGTTTGGGATGGGACCGTGGGATGCCTCGTGCCCATTGCCCCGCACAAAGCAGGTCCCAACAAGACAAGGTTGCTCAGGGCTTCATGCAGCTGAATTCAAGGATTCGGTCCCAGATTTGAGATTCCACAGCCCCTATTTGTGATATTTGACCATCTTTAGAGTGATCTTTTTATTCCTCTTTTATTATCATTTCCTGTGTTGCTACTTGTGCCCATTGCATGTCCCCTATCATGGTGCAATCATCAGTAACGTTAGTTATTAATAAATCCCTCAATTAATAACACGTTTCATGGTAGCTCCCTACTGAGCTCTAATTCCCTGGTGCAGGAGCAGAGGACTCACAGCATTCCCACTTCACCCAGGTTTGAGCATTGGAACAGGGTGACTGTAGCAGCTAAGCTGTGGAGATGCTGCTCCCTCCCTGCACAGCCCCAGCTGTGGCCCTCAACAGCTGCCTGTTCACAGGTTGACCAATTCATCCCTGTCTATAGTTGGTGCAATTGAAGCCACTCTGGGATCCTCTGGGATGAAAGGCTCTGTGAAGATCGGAGTTGTTTATGGTGATGATTACTCAAATAAAACTGTAAGATGCCTTAATATAAGGAGTCCATTGGAAGGTTTACAATTCAGGGTGTTTTATGAAGGGAGAAATTATTTCCAAGAACCACGTTAGAGTAAGTCCCCCCTTAGGACGATGCAAAAAGAGAGTTCCAGTATGTTACAAAAGTAGCATGGCTACAGCTTTCTAAGCTTTTCAGATCCCGCAGTATCAGGGGGAAAGGGGAAAGGACAGTCAGGCAGCCAGAACGGGAATCTGTCTCTATTGGGAAACCATTGGAAAGATGCAATGCGGTGGCTGGGACCCAGGCAGAATTTGAATGTCATCCCTTTTCTATAAATAATACATCCTCATCATCATATTTTTAATGCAGAGTCCAGAGGGAAATAATCTCTCTTGATTAAACTGGGATAGAACATTTTGGACTGGAATTCAGAGGTCCCAAGTTCAGGAGTCCCGAGTGGTGTATCCCAGCTGCTGGGTGCTCTCCTATTCCACTTGAGCATCTCAAGAGCAAAGGTATGAGGATGCTGCAGCAGAAGCAGACCAGCAGGTTGCAGCCTCTTGCTTTGGGGGTTATCCCAGATGTACTGCAACCCCCATGGGGAAAATGGGGTGTTAATCACAAATGATTTTTCATCTCTGGACCATGAGTGGAGCATTTACCCACTATATCCAAAGCCCCAGGGTTGTATCTGTGTCAGCACAAAGTGATGCGACTTGGACAGAAAGAAAGCTTTTGGGACAAATATTGGAGTTTCCTATGGGAATTCAGGGTGGACCAAAGAGGACACATCCCATCCAGCTTTCGAGGGTAACACTGCTCTGTGTCTGGGACCCTTACATGGTGCTCAGTCACTGTGCAACCCAAGTCACTCATGTATTACTGTCACGATGCCTTACACACTGTCCCACAAGTGGTGGGATGATGGAGTAAGGCCTCAGGGGTCTATGCTTCTGAAGTTTGGAGAACCTGGTCCCCTGCTGTTTTATGCCACATCAGATTAACTTGCATGTCCTCGTGGCTTAGAGCACCTCGTGTCTTAGGGTCTGGCTTTGCCTTCATTCCCTTTCAAAGCCCATTTGTACTGCCTTTGTATGAGTTTGTGCTGGGCATGGGAATTTGGCTGTGACTTGACATCGCTCAGCTCAGCTCTGCTCTACTGCAGACAAGCAAGTAGAAGCTGCTCTAACGCTTTGCCCTGTTGCAGTCTCCCAGGAGGTCAGAAAATACCACAGCCCCTTTCTGCTAAGCACTGAAACCAGAGATGCGCCCATTGTGAAGTGTTTATGATGTGGGCAAGGCATGAGCAAGGGATTGAGACCAACATACATGAGGGTTAAGCAACTTGGCAGGTCAAAAGACATGCAAAGTGGCAAATGAAGTGTCCATGTCTCTGTCAAGTGTTCCATTTGGCAAGAGGCACTGCCTTGCTCGCCTATCTTGCTGCCTTTGAATTGCTCTATGTACAATTTCTATGGGGACTGGCTGATTTGCACATCCTGTCCTCTCTGAGCCTGAACTAGAGAAGAGAATTGATGGAAGAGTAATGAAGTGGCTACTAATTAGCAATTAATTCATTAATAGAAGGTATCTGCTTCACATTAGGCAGGAAGAGAAGAAAAAGCCTGAATCCCATGACCCCAGTGACTGGGTGTTTATGGAGTCTGCATTAAACCAGGAATCTGGCTTTTTTATGGCTGCTTTCTTCCCACCCTGGAGATGCCTGTGTATTGAGAGCTGAGCAATGGTGAACACCAGCAATGATGCAGGGCATCATGTAGCACAGGGGACTCAGCTACAATGGATCTCCATTTTCCTGTGTGCAGGGCTGATCCATCCCTGCATCCTGCTTTATTGCTGGCTCTGCCTCATCCGAATTCCAAACCTCGGTGTGGGCAGAAACTGGAAAGAGACATCTAGATTTGGAAAGAGCAGCTGAGATTGTCCCTGCAGTGCATTTGATCAGGCTTGAACCTGAGCTTTGAGCTACTGATGAGAGCAGTGTCCTGTACCAGGCACCCAAACCCCTTCCCAGGACATGCAGCCTGCTCCAGGGAGGTGATGGAGCTGGGAGTTTGCTCTTGTGAGGGCAAAATCCTCATTACTGGAAGGAAGAGCACCAACAGCCGAATGGCCAAACCAGTTGTAAAAGCACTTTGAGCAGTTGGCTTCCTCAGGCACCTGGGTGCTTCAGAAAGTGCCCATCACTGCACTGGGTGGGTATGTAAAAGCAGGAGCAGGAAGAGGTACCGGCTCTTCCAGAGCAGCAGTTGTTTTACCCTAGAATACAGAGATGAGGATGAAGAGTTTCACGTGGGATGCTGTAAAACTGCAGTCCCATGATATCCAAAGGTGAACTCCTCGTATGTAGCCTGGAGAACATTGGGAAGAGGATGCCAGGGTGGTTCTTGACCTTTTATTTTCTCCTGGAGCATTTGGAAACCATGCATGTGAAGAAGCAGGACTGTCCAAGAAAGCAGTTGCCAGCTGTGGCTGGGAAAATGCAAGCTATCTATCTTTCCCTGGTCATATATATTTAAATGCGTCTCCCTCCCTAAGTTTTCCCAAGCTCCTCTCAGTTATCTCTCTGTCCAAATTTCCTTCCCTTCCAAAGCTGTAGCAGTTTCATTGTATTGAAATTAAATGGAAAAAGAAATCCCCAACTAAACCTGAAAGTGATTAAAACATTCTAATGTAACCCCCCTTTTTCCTCCTTGAAATGACTGATCAAATCCTCTCCTATCAAAGCAGCAACCGAGTTCGGGAGTGGCGGGATGGGCACCAGGCTTTGGCACCGACAAGGGCAGGAGGCTCCTGATTACATCACCTATGGAACCTCTTTCCCTGGGCACTGCATGGATTTTCTGCCCGTGGAATGAGAGCATTTGGATTTTGAGGTTTGTCTACCAGGCAGAATCGTCCCAAATAAGCTATTTTGCAAGAGCAGATCTGGAGCTGCTGCTCATCTGAACCCCATTGAGGGAGTGTATTCCAGAGCAGTTATTTTGCTCTGGAAGAGAGTATCAATTATTCCACTGTAAAATGACTCTTACCATGGGAGACAGTGGTCTGAGCAGGGATCCGTTCCAAAGCAGTGATTGTGGAATAGGTTATTCTGCAATAGCTTTTCTGGTCAAGATCCCTGTGTTGCCAAGCCATGTATCCCTGCTGCAGCATGGGTGGGAATGCACCCAGCACACGCAGCCTCTGGCTTTATAGTGAGCTGATGAATCCAATAGTGTTATTATTGTGCTTGTCTTTGAGTGAGAAACATCTCTATTAACACTGTTGTCTCCTGGATTTTCCCCCTCTGTTAAGCATTATGCACTCATCTATCTCAGTGCAGACATATGGAATTGCTCGACCCTTCTCTCCCTCCCTTCCCACTGAAAAGGTGATGTTTTGTCAATGGATCCAAATGGATGAACCCTCCTTTATCCTAAATACATCTGGGACTTTTTGCCAGTGCTCCTTGGATTCCCTTTATTGTTTCCCTGGATGGCCGGTGAGGTTAAACCACAGCATGCAGCTCAGCCCCGCAGCAAGATCATCACTGTGTGTCATTACCCAGTGCTTGCAGTCTGCTCAGGCAGCTTTCTATTGATATGACAACGTTTTCCTGCCTAAGCCAACTTGAGTTAATTTGGAGCATAAGATTTCAGGAGGCTGTATCAAGTCCTTCAGTGAAATCCAAATGGGTTGCAGCTGCTCTGCGCTCTATTAACCCCATCATCTTGTAATTGTGCCCAAAAAATCCAGGGGGAAGGGCAAGGAAAGCCGGAGTCTGGCAGGATTTTGCTTCCACAAAATCCAACACAAGTTGGAGGCAGTGTAAGAAATGCTTCCCTGGAGCAGGGTGGCAGGTCGGCAGGGCACATTTCCTTGGCTATAACACAGACTTGTTTCTTTACCTCTGCGTGCCTCTTTCACCCCTAATTTGAATGTATTCCCCAAAGTGCAGGTATTTATGTCCCTTATGGCTAATAAGGACTTTCTGAGGCATCTTATGGTTTGGGCTCTTATGTTCTTAGCTGCTATCAGCTTCCAGGGAGACTTCTCTTCCTCAGGGCTGGGCTCTTCAAAGTACTTAAATGCAGAAAGTAATAATAATTAAAAATGCCCTCTCATTTCTCATTCACAAAAACTTCTGGAGACCCAATACCAACAAAACCACTGGTGCTTTTGAGGACTTTGAAGGCTGTTGACCTCAATAGTGCTGCTGGACACAAACCAAAGGGAGGATCTTGCATAAAACGCTGTATCTTCTTCTCTCCCCTCCCAATTTATATTATGTTGGCTGCCTCCTTGCCTCCTCATGGGTACCGATTCTGTTATCCTCCAGGTGTTTAATGGTTTCTCTTCACTCACTGATTGCTTTCTTTCTTCTCTCCTCTCCATTATGTGGCTTCTGTCCGTGTAATGATCTTTGGTATTTGCTGTTCACCACATGTAAGTGCGTCCTGGTCTTCAAGCTCATGATGAGAAACCAAACCAGAAACCTCTTGATGGTATAAAAGCCATCCGGTCAGTTCCCTCGCTGGGACAAGAGGAGCTCAGCAAGCTCCTTTGTGTGTGTTTGCTTTTCCCGCAGAGGTCCCTTCCCTACCCCTGAAGCCGGCTGGCAGTGCCCGTTCCTGCTAAAACATCCCGGCTTTGCACTTGCGCCTTTCCCACCGGAGGCACCTGCAGACCGAAGTGGGTATTTCCGTGCAGTGGCTGTGGTTTGGTGGCAACGGAGCCTTAGGCAAAGCCAGAGCCTGCTCCAGTCCCTATAGGAAATGAGATGTTCGCTATCACTTGGACGTGGTTAAGCGCTTTGGTTTCAGCACAGGCTGCTTTGCTGATCTCAGGGGGTTCTCAGTATAGTTTCTATCAGAGTACAGAGGGAAAGAGGCTGAAGATAAAGCCCTGGGAGATGGTTTCTGGGAAGCCGCTATGTTCATTCTGCTTTCCTTCCAACCCCATTATCTTACCAATATGTCACAGGGGAGCACTGAGGCATCTTTGCCACCTTTGTCATGAAATACCCTCCACGACCAAATCCCATTCTCTCTTCCTCTAAAAAACCTCCAAACAAAACAAAAGCCTCAAAAAACACATTTCCTCTTTATTTTCCGATTTCCAATGTATACATTTAGAGGAATGGCTCCTCCTGTATATTACTTTCTGAGAAAGTAGTTTCTGTTGGGACATTTCTTTATTAATACCTGTAATGCATCTCAACACAGGTTTATTTTCCTCTTGAAAAAGACTGGAAGTTCAAAAAGGAGTCGTTCCTGCTGAAGAGCTTCTGATGTATTTGAATAGTGAAGGACCAAAGAAATTCCCCAAGGCAGCGCCAGAAGAGGAGGATCTGGGATGTGTTTATGCTTTCTTTAGCTCTGGTATTAACTCTCTATGGGAGCCTTGCTTCCAGGAGGCTCTGTATCAGGAGAGCGTCCTCGTCCCCCTGAAGCTCAAGCTTAACTTCTCTGTGTCTCATTGTTCCTGTCTCCAAAGCACAGGTTGTACCACAAACCCAGCTCAACTCCACGTGTTCAACTGATGCCAACCAGAACACCTCCAGCACAGCTGGTGCTGGCCACTTACACATCTGCTTGTATTGCTTGTAGCCCTTATCCTTCCCCATGTCATCTCTCCCTGGGTGATTTATTTGTCCCTTCGTGCTGTCATATCTTGATTTATGCCATTGCTGCTGATGGCAGGGCCTTGTCTGGATGCTCTGCATCTGGTGCACTCTACTCCATGGCAAAAGTAATTACCAGTAGCAAAGAGCAAGAGGTTAATTCCAGGCTCCTTTCCTCTGCCTGGAACAGGCATAAATTCCCACTAGGAACAACTGTGCAAGCAGCTGCCTCTTAGTATGGAAATTAATAATCCAAGTTCTAAGAAAGCCAAGTGTTTATGCAGTGCATAACAGGAGAGGTAATGTTTAAGGCTAGTTTTGTGGTATTGGAATTAAACCTTCTATGTAGAGGTTTAAATAATGATTATCTCAGTCCTTTTTCATTCGAAACCCAGCACATATGATCTGAAAGGAACAAATACTTTTAAAAGGGCCCAGAACAAGAAGTCTGATTTTCAAACTGATAGAGAAATGTTAAATATGTGCTTTTCTCCTTCATTTCCATTGCTTTAATTATTATTATGTTTCCAGTAAGGGGTGTGAATATTTCCCTGTTTAGCACCCTGTTTCATTAAGCAAACTACTTGCTATTAAATCAAGCTCAATTTGCTCCTTCTGCCATTCAGTGAGTTTACCTGTAACCCATCAAACAGGCTGACATTCGGTGCCAGCAGAAGGGGCAAAATGTGTACAATGAAGTGTGGGTTTCCCTTGTACTCACAATAGTTGCAGTCCACCAGTGGGACGCTGTACACACAGGCTCAGGTTAGTTTGTACACGTGTATTTGTGGCACAGGATGTGAGACCTGCATTTCTGTCCTGCTGCATCGAAACCCAGAACTCAAAGGGGACAGAAGCCAGCACAGAGCCTGCAAGGGGAAGACACAGGTGCATTCCCAGTGGGTTTAGATCTCACTGATGCTATAGAATCACTGTTTGTGGTGCAGATGTCATGCTTTTTATTCGCTTTATCTACCTGGCACTCACCTCCTGCTCATCAGTTAGGGAGAATTTTGCCCCATTTGGTGCAGCTGGGTGTTTTCTTAGATACCATTAAGGGAACCAGAACATGGGCTGCATAGTCCATGACTTACATCTGACAGTCCAAAGCCAAGGTTATGGTGCAAGTGAGCCGCAATAATCTGCTTCCTGCTGTGGAGTTAAAGTCCAGAGCAGCAGCCACAGATCTCAGTGATGAACAAGCTACAGCTCCAGCAGCAGATCTGAAGTGACTGCAAATGTGCATGTGGGAGATTGCACTGGTGTAAGGCCAAGTGGAGCATGGGCTGGCTCTGCTACAGCCTTGTAAGTCCAGGAGCTGTGACAGTGATGTGGGGAGTTTAAGAGGTGAAAGATGGGTTTGGGGGTGGACCTGGGGAGCAGATCAGAAGGAGCTGCTGGGGATGCAGCAGCAGGCGATAAAGGAGGGTTTGACTGATGAGGTTTTGCAAAAGGATGTGCACTGAACACATCTTTTATGTGTTTCCTTAATAGTCTTGGTGTGAAAAGCAGCAGTTTGCTGGTAGGAATTCCTCCTGTGCATTTCCTCGTGCTGTGCTTGCCTGTTGTTTGGTCTATGACCTGTAGTTAGCAGTGAGCTGCCTCTGGCTGGGATTTCACCTGAGCTGCAAAGGGAACAGGACACAGCTGAACAAAGCCTGGGTGATGTGTGTGTTCAGTAGAAGGCAAGATGCTGTTTCCTGAGCCACAGGAACAAGGCAAACTGGTGTGGTGATAACATGGAGACCTCTTCTTCCCAGTTTCTGGATTAATGGGAGAGGCTCGGGTGAACAACCATATCATTAACAAAACCTGAAATTCATGTTTATGCTTTTTGTCCTTTGGGCTACAAGGCAAAAAGCAGTGAGATGTGCAGGTAAAGCCTTCAGCATCTTTGTTGAAACCAGGTTTGGGACTAATGGGGAAGCAGCAGGAGGGGCTCAGGTCAGGGAAGCACCAGTGTAAATCCTGGTTGTCATGGTGTGGGGTTTTTGTTTGCTTTTTCTTTTTGTATGAATATGAGATTTATTTACAGTGGGGATACAGTTTAGAATGTAAAAGTACTGCTGCAGTCATTTAAATGGAGGAAATGTCTTCTGAGGGAGTGTTTCAGAACGAAGCAAATGACGCTTGGAGTAGTTTGTGAAGCACAGCTCAGTGTCAGCAGCCCCAGGATCCCTCCAAATGTTCACTGTGGGATCCCGATGAAAGAATAACTTCTTATCACTGAGATCCTGGTTTCCACTGCAGAGTCCTGGTGACTCCTGAAGCAGGAAAAATGGTTCAGTTGAAAGACGACAAAGGCTTTGATTTTTTTGTGATATCCTTAAACCGTATTCTTCAGAAAGGAGTTGAAAAGAGCCCCAACATATGAACTTAGCACTGGGAGTGAGTTTTCTTTCAGAGTCTGGCTAGCCTCCTAGGTGAATGTTGTGTAAGTGTAAATGAGGTACAGTTATGCATTCAGGACCTATTTTGTTGTACACTTCCTTGCTGAAGGAAAGTCACTTCTTCAGAAAGGATTTAAGGGTTGGGGAGGGGCTGAGTAAAAACTCAACAGGAGGATACTTGAATAGTGATTTTTTCCTAATCCGTTCTATTCTGCACGTGTCTGCCCAGGCAGCTCACATTGGTTTGATGCTGAACAGTCCTCGGAGTTTAAAAACTGAAGCAAATGCAAGCAACTGCAGATGTGCTTTACCTCTGAACACTCGTGTAGCTGCATGTCTCATAATTACACTCCTGTGAATGCTTCTGGTGGACCCAAGGACTTAATCCCACAAATCTCATTTGATCACATCACTGTACGTGTGAATTTATGCTCACAGGATTAAAGGCTGCCTTCAGCTATGAAGCAATTAATTGTTGCAAGCAGAAAACACGCAGAGGTGGGGGAAGAAGGGCCAGGTTAAAAAACCTTACACTGTAAGTGAAGGATCTTTCATTACTGGTAGGTGTTTCTGTCGCTAAGGCTTAGTGCTGGGGAAGCTGCTGTCCCATGCCCTTTGCTTACGAGGCAAGTGATGGTTTGCTCCATTTGAACACAAAGGGAAATGAAATCTGATTCTGATTCTAGTCGTGTGAGCGTGCATGTGCCAGAAGCACTTTCCCAGGAGGGTCCCTGCAGTTCATCACTCCGGTTTGCTGATTCCCTGATTGCCACCGAGCTGCCAGAGCTCATACAGGAGCAAACCACTGCTGCAGCTGGGAGGTGACCACCGACCCAAGGCCAAACTGGCTGGGAATGCTGTGTAAATGTGCAAGGCGAAGGCATGGGAGGGGAGGTTTGGCTCAGATCAAGGGCTGAGCAAGACATAAGCTGAGCTGGGTCAGATGCCCGGCTCTGAGTGCTGCCCACGGCAGGTTCCTGCTGAGGCTGGATTGGAAGAGCATGGTGGTGTGGGAGTGCTTAGGGAAGGGATTGCGCAGCCAAAAAGAAGTTGTGCGGTTAACTCCAACACCCTTCAAGAGCTCAGCTGCAGACTTGAACACACTTTTCGCTAGTTGGGGTCTGTGCTCAAAGGCCTGCTTCTGTGGAAAGGAGCTTTCTTCTTGTAGAAGGGGTCATTGCTCAGTTCTCCTGAAAACCTGCACCCAATCCCCCAGCACATCCAACCATGTGAAGATGAGGTTTTGCCGAGGAGCATCTCTTCTGTTACTCTGATGTAGTTGTCATGGGTTCAGCAGCAGCAGTCATTTTTCTTTAAGCAGTAGCTGGTGTAGCACTGTGTTATGGATTTTCAG
>JASSUY010047659.1:0-23043 GCA_032466535.1 Forpus xanthops
CTGGAAAGGGGCCTGATTCAAGATGAAGTAAACAGTCTTGAATGTGTCCCCACTGGTCCACATCAGCACCATCTTGACACTAGAAGACAGAAAAGAAAGAAAGAGTATTTATTGAGAAGAACTTGGCTTGTGATTAGACCTGCCATGCCACAGTATGCTACCTACTTCAGCAAGTGTTTATACTCAACAGTGGGTTGGGACACCCCTTGACAAGGACAGTGTACCTAACCAAGACATGCAGCACGGTGCTTGGAAGGGAACATCAAATTCTCTACCCTACGTATTGCAGCACTCTTATCTCAACAATTACAGCTCCAAATGCCTGTGGCTATGAAGGTATCCAGCATTTTAAAATATCCAGTTGGAATATTTGACTCAGCAGTGCTATGTAAACACGACTGCCACATGCTAACAGCACTGACCATAAACCAAAGTAATATAGTGCATGGAAAACAAAGGCAAATAATTACAGCAGTTGCTTCTTGTCCATGTAATTTTGTGCTCCCACAAAGGTGGAATAACACATAGAGTGCTCTTTCACGCATGTGCACCTTTTCAGCTTCTGCTGAAACAAACACTTCTGATGAGGTACAAGAAACCATTTCTTATTGCAAAAAAATGCAAAGCCGAAAGAAGTCCAGAAAGACAGACTGTCCAGTAATACAGAAAGAGGGAAAACGACATGCCTGCAGCTGTTACTGGGAGGATGAACATCACTAGGAATTTTTATCAAGGACACTGATCAAAAGCCATGCTTAGGCTTCCTTTTAATAGCCATCCTTACTTTCATCTAGCTGCACTGCTGTGCCATCCCCTGTCCTGCAGTCCAGCTCCTGCTCTCCCACATCAGAAGAAACTCTGGGGAACAGAAGCAAGCTCTTCAAACAGACCCATTTTTTTTTCAATGCCTACAACAAAATGTGAACAACCAGATCCTGAAGGCTGTTTCTGAGCTTCATGCACTTTAAGAGGAGTGCTTATAAGCAGCTGGATAAGCAGGAGAGGACAAAGGCTTTGTAGTTCACGGTATGAGCATTGCGCATGATTTGTCATAATTATGAGCAATTACATTTTGCCAGCACTGACTCCAATTCATCAAACACAGTCAGGCCCTTGCAGCAGGGTAGGACTTAATGTTCATTTCTCAAACATTCAGGCAGTAAGCTAGCACAGTTTGTATTTTGGATACAAGTACACGATGCTATTGCAAGCCGAATGCTGCAGCCCACTCTCTTCCCATAAAGGAAGGCTGGCCAAGAGCATCAGTTTATATTGCCCCATCACACTAGGGAAGCATAAGCCATTTTGTAACTCATGTCATGTCACTGAGCGTAAACAGGTCTTCAATCACAGGATCACAGAATAGTTAGGACTGGAAGGGACCTCAAAATCATCCAGTTCCAACCCCCTTCTCATGAACCTTTCAAAGTGAATCCACTCCCACTATGTGGAAGTGCAAGCAAGGAAATGGGGTCAAGTAAGCAGTCATTCCCCATCCAAGGCCATTCTAAAAATGTAAATAAATAATCAGAGAAGCAAAACAACTGCTAAACCCGCAACTGCCAGTTGTGCTCTGTGCACAAAAAGCCTGCACCACCTGCCTTGTGCATGTTCTCAGTCACACTGAGTACCTTACACTACACTTATGGGAGGTTTGCCACTGCAAGCAGTGGTGGGGATTATTTGGGATTTTAACTACGAAGGGCAATAAACTCTGAGGGTCATAAAACTGGCACCTTGCTTGCAGGCAGCCAGCATTCCTCCTTCTCTGAGTTTAAGCTTACCCATGCTTGCTAGGCAACTGATCATAATTTGCAAATCTGTGCTAGCGTGATTGGGGACCCTCACTAAAAACACATGCTAAACCTGGCAGGTCAAACTAACTGCTTGCTGTTGGTAGAAAAGCTACACAGGAATGCCAGGAAGTATCTGGATTGAGAATCTAATGTGCAAAGGATATCTGTCACATAATCCCCATGAAGAAAGCTAAGTGGGTTTTAAAAGTGACCCCAGGGTATAGCGTAGATGTGGAGAAGATACAAGCTGTCAGAAGATGCACAGCCTACAAAAGAGTTTACTCCTCCAAAGAAATATTAATCACTGGGGATTGCAGTTTTGCAGCACCACAGGAGCCAAGCTCTAGAAACACACCTCTACCTGTGAGATATGCTGTGCTGAGTTTGCCAGAGCAATTCTGGACTTTGCTAGGAAGCCACTTGTGAACTCAACAGCCTGCAACACCAACTGGGTAACTTGATGCATGCTCCAATAGCCTTGGCATGTTCCAGGGCCCTGCTCTTCAGCTCACACACACATCAGAAATTCAAGGAAATCAGCATCATGCCAGGGACTCTCACTAGGACATGATAATGCTCTATACATGGGAAAACCTCAACTTGTCCTTGGCAAAAATGACTTTAAAAAATGTAACTGGTGGTGTAAAGAACTAATAACACCAGTCTGTCACTGAATCAAAAAAACATACATCCTTCTCTACCCTATGGAGGAGACATTTCATTACACTCTTCACTCCCCACAAGGCTATTTACAGTAGGAGTAGATTCTGGAAAAGTTAAAGATCTTGAATATCCTTTCAATGCCCTTGAAAGAAAGCATCCTGCTCCTTTTGCTGGGAACCAGCTTGTTGCTGCATATGCTCTCCATGCTTTGCCTATGATGTGATCACCTGACAACACCCAATCTCGTCCCACTTTGGAAGCTAAGCAGGGGCTGGCTCAGGTCTTGTCTAAAATTAAGCGACTATTTGAGAATACTACCAAAAGATCTTCTCTGAGGCTGGACAGTCATGAGCGCACAATGTATGGGATCATATGGGCAAGCATTTAAACCAGTTAGCCCCTCTAGTGCTTTGGAATTTCACTTTTGAACAAATGCAGAATCTGGACAAATTAGCAGAACACTTAGATGAGGTGTGCTGTTGTCCTAGCAATACCAGAGAGTGACAACTTGCTGCAACGTGCTGGGGCTTGGCCAACCTGTCTTGGGCAAAGAGCTGCCTCTTACCTTCCCTGGAGGAGAAAAGAGAACTAATATCTGTGGAGAAAGGAAGGGGTTTACTGCTCCAAAGAAATGGGAGTTTTCAGTTGGCTGTGAGAAAGGAAGAGGAAAAAGAGGAGGGCACACCTGAGCCATTCATCCACTGCTCTGCTGTAACCTCCATTTGCTGAATGAAGCTCCAGTTCCTGTAAGATGTGTCAAGCTCATATTCAACAAGCTACCAACACACCACAGGGGAAATCCTCTAGTCTCGGCTTTCTTCCCTTGCAGGACTCTGCATGCTGCATGATGGTAAATCTGTAGGATCACAGCAACAGCATGAATCTTCCAGGGAGCCACCTGACTCAGCAGCAGCTTCAGTGCAGGCTGCCAACAGCGATGAACAAGCCTTCTGCATGGCTCTGCTCCTTTGCAGTGCCATGTACCAGATGCCATGAGCTGACAGACTGCAGCCTATTGGCACCTATCTGGCCCTTGGCTTTATGGTGCAAGAGAAACTGCTGTGCTGTTAATGTAGATGAGGCTTTGCTGCAGGAGACAGTCAGGACCAACCACCAACACTGAGACTGGACAGCACAGCACAAAGAGCAGACTCATGCTGTATGTTCCTGACATCTGCAAAGCCATGTGAGTGCAGCTGTTCTGCATAGCAATAGCTACACAGCAAAGCACGAGTTGGGAGTAAATAAATGGGTATCTTTCCTGAAATAGCCCAAAGATAAGCTGGAGCGACAGGAGGATGCTCACCTTGTTCACGTGTAGGATACAGTCTAGCAGGACAGCTCAACTGTTCTTAGCACAAATAAGTAAGCGAGTTAGGGGTGAGCAGTACCACAATGCAGTTTGGGGACACAGAAATAAACAAATGGCAGCACTTGGTTGTGTGACTACAGATGCCAACTGGAGGGACAGGAGGCAGGAACCGTGCTGAAATAGCTGGTATTGCCAGAGGCTGAAGCAGACTTTCAGTAAAAATAGCACTTCCCAGTAATTTAAATCAGTACTGCAGTATCCAATGACAACAAATCTCCTAAAAGCAAGTGCCTTCCTTACAGCTGAGCTTGTTACAAGGACCTGCTAATGTAGTAACAGTCAGTATCAGCTCTCTGTCAACTGCAATTGACCGCAAAGAGGAAAAGCTGGTATTTTTCAATTGCTCATAAAATCTGAAAGAATACTTATTTATTCTGCTGTTAGAATTAATTCTCAGAAAGACACCATCACTTCTGATCAGATGCTAGATTAGGGGTGAATTGCTGAATGCTGTTTTTTAATATGGTAATATAAAAAAACCCTACAGCACTGCTGTTCTCCATTGCAGACAGCAGATTCCACGCAGACACTGTACCAAGCTTCATTAGCTAAATAAATAAATGGCATGCTGGAAAACAGCATTCACTTTTCTCATGGAACAGCCTGTTTCATTCAGGTCCCTTACATATTGTGTATTAATTATGAAGTGACAGCAACTAGAGATAGAAAACACTTATGAGTACACCATATCTGCAGTTAGCCAATGAAGCATAATTTGTCAGAATACTCCTGAAATTATTCAGATGCAGAGAGAGCTTGTAAGGTGCATTCAAAAGAACTTTGTTGCTTCTCTTTGAGGAACTGTAACAGAGACTGAGTAATTTACAGAACAATGAAATCAGCCAGGTATTTAGGCTCAATCCACTTATCCAGGACTAATGCTACTCAAATCAAAGCCTTTGGGCACCTTCATTCTTTCTGCACAAAACCTGGCTGCAACAATATCAAGTCTCTGGTTTTCCTTTGGAGTTCGCAAACACTCTGCTCAGTATTAGTCACTTTTTGGTCATCACACCTTTCAAGAAATCTGGAGAGGGATTTTTTTACAAAGGTATGTATGAGGGTAGTGAGGCACTGGAACATGTTGCCCAGAGAAGCTGTGGCTGTCCTGTCCCTGGAAGTGTTGAAGGCCAGGTTGGACAGGGCTTTCAGCACTCTGGTCTAGTGGAAGGTGTCCCTGCCCATGGCAGGGAGTTGCAACTAGATCAGTTTTAAAAGTCCCTTGCAGCCCAAACCAGTCTGTGATTCTCTTAGTCTTCTTCCTTCATCTGAAAGAGCAAAAACTGCCAAAAAAAGAATCTTGTTAAAATATATGAGACATGAAGCCCTGTCTTCCGCCTCCTTGGTAAACTGGCCTGTCTGAAGACTAGTTGCAACCATCCATCAAAATAACTTACAAACAGTAGCACATTAGCAGAGCTGCAAAGCAATAGTCTGCAGAACACAGGCTGATACTTAGCACAAAGCCCACACAAGAAGAAAGATACGGCAGTACTTGCTTCCCATTTGCACTGTAGATTTTCTCACATCAATGTTATGACTCTGCATGTTTGTAGCTTAACACACAAACCCAAAAATACTATGCAAGCTGGAAGACACAAAGAGGATCAGACATTAGAGAGTGACTTCCGCTGAGAAATTCTGCAGTGGTTTGACCAAACACTTCAGCAGAAATAGCAACAGGAGGCTCGTGTTGCCCTGGTGTAATTACATCCTGCTACAGTCACAAACTTGTTTCTAATTGTGCTCAGACAGTCAATGAACTCAAAAATCCTGTTATTTTCAGTAACTGAAAAATGAGTACAATCTATTGACCTTTATCTACTTTGAATGCTGCTCTTTTGGAAGGATGTTTTTTTCTCTCTTTCTACCCCAGGCAACTGTGACTAAAAGGAAGAGGATTTGCCTGGGCTCTTTTTGCTCAAGAATCAGTGGAAGTAGACCACAAACTTCCCAGCATCAAGGCCATGACATGGGAAATGCCAGGCTCAAAAATCTGAGTTTTGAGACTGATGTAGTTTCAGACGTTTCTTCATATATACAATTACCTGACTTTCATATATGTTTAAAAACTGCTGACAGGGAATATAAAAGTAGAATAACATTATTTAAGGACTGATAAGTTAATATTTCCTCCAGCAATAAGGTGCACATCGAAACAGCCTGTCAATGAGTACTTTGAACATTGCATTTGGTTTTGGGAAGCAAGGAAGAAGGTACAGAAGGTGCAACCTTTTAAGCTGTTGCCTCCCACAAGCCATTTGCATGGTTATGTCTGGAAGAGAAAGTAGATTCAGTTATAACATCCTGACTTTGGAAAACTTTCAGCTCCCATTTGCAGCTCCAAAATAGTCTACTTAGAGAAGACAGCAAGCATCCATAACACTGCACTTCAATCACAGGCTAGCCTGCCTTCAACAGTGAAACACAGACCAGAAAACATGAAATCCAAATGCCATGGTATTTTTAATACTGCACAAAACAAACAAAAAGTAATAAATAGAGCATTTGTTCATAACAAAAAGCCATATGGCTTAACAAAAGAAAGGAGTTCTGCTGATGCTAACCTATTTGTTTTGCCTGCCAAAAATTAAAAAAGGAAAAAAAGAAGAAAACATTGGGATTGGATATCCAAAGTGTCCAAAGTTTGAAAATGTAGAAGCTAAACGTGCACAGCCTAAGATGGGTCCTTCTGTGTGAGCAAGCATAGATCTTGTTTTTAAATACTGCATAGCCAGCTGGAATCCAAGCATGAAACTGTTCACCAGTCCTACGTGCTCTGCCTTGGTAAGAGTGCCTTACCTCACTTCTCAACAATTCGTTTGAGCCTGGAGCAGCACTGACCATCTCCAGAGGGAGTCATTTGTTCAGCCCTACAACGCAAGCAGGAATTAAGAGGAGCATGTGGCAAGAGAAATACAGCATTTATTTTGGATCCCTGGAAATGACCTAAAGCAGTTAACGCCACAACCATGAGCAATGGATACCGCAGAGGGCTGCAATACTAGAGCAAGCTTGTCTGAAAGCTCTTGTGAAGGACTGTGCACATCCCTGAGGAAGATAAAATGGACAATTTCATTCTGGAACACCATCAGGCAAACCAACCTAGAAAGATGCAATCTGAAGCGATTGCTTGTTGATGGGTTCTTTTTCAACATATGCATTTTATGCAGACTCACAAATAAAATGAAGGTTCATGGAAAAATATGGTATTTGTCAATTATTTTGCAGCATAAACTTCCAGTTTCTAAACTCCAAAAAGCTGCAGGGTGTCAGGCATTTTGACCCTGCTTAGCACACCCACCCAAAAGCCCAGATGTATTAGAACAAGGCCAATCAAGGAGAAACTACAAAGATACACAACATGGGTCTGCTACTGGTGGATAGTCCAAGATCACTGGCATAGCCTCTGGCTATTTCAAGCAGCTATGCCTAAAGTTTAGTCTGTACATGTCCACTCACTGGTAACCCTTAACAGCTACAAAATATTTCTAGTACTCTGCAGCTTGTGCTGCAGAAAGAAGGGCAGCAGGTCTTAACAGCCTCAAACACCCTAAGTGTTTGTCTGTGCAGCAGGTGTGAAAATAAAGCTCTTCTGTGGATCACAGGAAATACTTGAACCACATTTTACATCGGTGCACTTCCTGCCAGGAGACACAAATGGACACTGGCCAGACTGCAAAACTCTGGTCTGATCAGACATGTCGTACAAACTCATTTGAGACAAGCTGCTGCTGCGGGCAGATTTGGAAGCTTCAAGACCTGCTGCCATGAGACGGTGCATCTCCCTTCAGATAGCAGCAAATCACACCTTGTGCTTCTCTGTGTAATACAGTCAGCTGCCAATGCACATGGTAGTGTCACCTTAACACAAATGGTGCAGAGCATGCCTAAATTACACCACCCTTCAGTGTCTCATGAAGTCATTCTTGAGTTATCTGCCGCTCCTTCCCTGTCTCTCACCTGTCACTCAAGGCATTACAATTAATGGCACTGTAGACACAGCAGACTACTGACACTACTGCTATGCCCCACAGGGCCAGCGCTAAGAGACGGCAAAATTATGTCCCTGTGTTAGTGCCATTCAGTGTATTGCTTTCTCTAGTTCTAAGTAACTTGGGACCCATATGATCTGAAAGGTAATAAAAAGACTGGAGGGAACAGAGCTTTGCTTCAGCACAGCTTGAGCTGTGTATCCCAAGGCTCAAATCATAACTCTTAAATCTTCCTTTCTTCCTGTCCTAGATAACAAAGAGATCGTTAGACTCTTCCTCCAATTTAACTTGAGGTAATTTGAACATATTTTTCCCTTCTTCTTCATATGTGAACTGGTATATACTCTAAGTGTGCATTTAGTATTAAAATTCAGTAACTGCAACTGTCAGTTTAGTCAACATACACAAGGCAACAGTCCTAGCTCCAGTGCCCTCCTTACTGTGGATAATGAGTGTTCAGTGGTTGTCTCCAAAGCCAGCACCCTGAGGACAAAATCTAATGATATTGCAGACATTACTTTTTATGAAGTAATCACATCCTTCAGCTAGCAAAATCCTTCTCACATTCTAAGAAAACACAGAAGGACTGAAAACCCCAAACATTAGTGCATAAAGAGCAATCACTCAGAGACAAAGTCCTACCTTGCAATCAATTTACTGCTGGAAGTAAAGTAAGATGTTTGCAAGAAACAAAGCTCACACTCTTCTCAAAAACACTTTACCGTTATAAGGAAATAATGTCTTGCAAGCTCTGTATAAGGGTATGTCAGCACCTAAGCCTTCATACAAAATGCCAGTTTTCTCCTTTCCTCCCACACGCACATGTGTACACAGAGGTACTGAAGTTCACAGCAACAGTAATGGACCATATGCCTGTGTGCAGGAAGGCTGTGCTTTGCCAGGAGGTGCCACAATAATCCAACACTTTCTGAGCCTCTTCCATGTGCAGCTTCACCACTGACCTATAGTGGCTGCTGTGCCCTGCTTAGGTTTAAAGCCCTAGTGCTTTGAAGTCCTGCTGTGGACAGCTGTAGGGAGGAAAGCATCATAATCACATCCCAGAGACAATAGCAAGAAGCAAATCTTAACATTCTGGCCCAGAGTCTCTGAGGTTCAAATATCCCCCAGATATTTTCATTCCCAAACTCTTGCATCTGTCCCTTTGCACACTATGAATCCTACTTTAGGAAATTCCCTAATACAAGATTTAGTATCTGAAGGGATAGAGCTTCCACCACTACCCTGAAAAAGCCTACCTAACAATGCCAGGACATCTTGCTTGGCATATAATTAAACATACAACATTTCCTGCTATCCTCCCTGGCATAATCTTACCTTTGAGCCTTTTTGAAACAGCTTTTTCTGACACCATGTTTTGTTTCTTCTTACATCCCACTCAAGAATGCTACAAGCACTTCCTCCCTGTCTCAGTTTTCAGGTAAATCATCCTGTCAGTTACTGCACTTTCTGATTTTTCTGTTTGCTTGCCCCTCTGTGTCTGAGGAGGACCAAACGCAACACTGCCGGTCAAGTTCTAACAGAAAAAGCTCCTGTCTTTCTGGACTACCCTGAAAAGTAATTTCCTGGCCTAAGTTTTACCAGTTTCCTGCTGTTCTAGCTCATTTATTAACCACTTACGTTACTCACCGCTCTGCTCACTTACAGATCTTCAACACAGTCAGTATTACCATTATGGATATTTGCATCCTTGCATCTCAGTCTACATTCCTTCAAATCCAAGTCTCATTTTACTTCTGTATTTCTAATCTCACCCAGTCCTACTGCATTGACGGAGACAATTCTGCAAACACAAAAGTAGATGACTTATTCCACTTACAAAATTGACTGTGGTGAATTCTGTCAAAATAATACCAGTGTTGGAATTGAGGCACTTCTGCTCCTAAATTTGTCAGGTAACAGAGAAAAAAGGCATCTTTAGAATTCGTCTCTCTAGTGCCTCAATTCTGACCTTTTGCATCTTGGCAAGACCTGACCTTAATTATGCAAAATACCTTGCATGACACTTCTTGCCAGCAGAAAACTGAGTGCCCAAATTTAATGGTATGTTTTTTGTAGCAGAAGTACATTTTCTCTTGTATTTCAAATTTTCAGGGCACAAACTGAAGAGAGCACTCATTAAATATGCCAGCAGTGTTTTATTCCTATTACTGTAAAGAAGCCTTGAACTATTTGTAAAAGATGAATGCTTTTGGTTTGAAGTCAACTGCTTTGAATTTACCTTTTTAACTAACAGGTTGAGGTACCAGGGGAAGAGAAATGAGAAAGAGGTTCAATACGAACAAGAGCTTTAGCAGTGCACATTGTGCTGCAATCTGGATGATACTTAAGGGAAGTGGATACTGCTGCTCACCCTGTCAGAAGTACTGGGAAGGTAATGGAAGGAAATTCCCCATCACCAGCTTTCTTCACCTGCCTCTTCCTTCAGTTCCTGAAATTCTCAGATGTCTTGAGTGCACAGGACACAAAGAACTGCCTTTGGAGCCTCATACTGTGGTGCTACAGGCCTTGACAGAACAGGTCTGGGGAGACACAGCAGGCAAGCAATGGAGGTGAATGCAGCACTGACCCCAGCACAGCAACGCACAGGCCATATATCCACAGGGACTCAAGCAAAAGTGCATGTCCTTGAACCTGAAGCACTGATCACAGGTCTGCTGTAATTGAAAAGAGGGTATGGAGGAGAGAATCCGTTTGCTTCCTGGGATCAGAACAAAATGTTTTCAATCTATTTGTTCACATGCTGACAGGACTCTGCCTGAGTGCACTAAAGAAAGACCAAGCCTGTTTACTTTCCTGAAATAGCAATACTTCAAAGGGAGAAGAAACTAGCAATCTTCTGAGGAATAGAGACCACTTTCTAAAACTCTTAAATTTAAAACAGCTAGATTAAGGAAGGGACTCTGATGTTCCTGGTATCTATTTGAACCACAAATGAAAAAGGCTAGAGAGAAGAGGAGCTCAAAGTGGCAAGCCTTACAGCTGTACAAAAAAAATGGTCCTTCCAGTCATGAAAATTGTTTACTGACTACTCCTCAAACTCTTGCAAACCTGGATGTGTATGCAAAGTCCAGAAATTAGAAACCCCAGACTATTTTATATAAAAGCAACCATTTAAGACAATAGCAATCAGCTGATCAGTGCCTCAGTAATGAAACAAGAAATGTCACCAAAGCAAAACAATGGAACAAGTAAAACTTCCCCAGAAAACTGCATGAATGCTGCCTGGAGCCTCAGAAGCAATGACAACAGTTTTGCAGACCCACAGAGAAAACTAAAGATCTGAGTAGAAAGAGCATTTAGGAAGATGAATACAATCACGTAACTAAAATAAATGGTAAGAATAGTTTAAAATGAGCAATTTGTAAGCACACTGACAGCTCTGATTAACTTAGCGCAGTAGAAAAGGCAGTGAAATTAAGGAATGGCCTATACAACACTAAGTACAAACCACTTTTAAGTAGTGCTAATAATTTTGCATTAACCCAATGTATTTTGGCTCACACTTAAGACCTTGATTAGTCCATTTGCAAGGGTCCCAAATTCACCTATTAGTTCTCAATTGTTCTCTTGAAAACTACTTTTACTTTTATAACTTAGTCCTTTATGACTGTCTATACAATGCTTTCTGTAATGAAAAACCTGCTTCTCAATTTATGGGTCAGATGATTTGAATCCATAAAGCTATTCTTATTAATTTATTTATATAATTCAGTGGTCCCTACTTGCTGTACCCCTCTTCCACCTTCTCTCTCTTGACTGTTTAGTATATAAAACAACTACTATTTTAAGAATACGAATAGACATAATTTAACGAGGATTTGGAGGCTACAGCCTCAAAGCCTCAGAGAAAGAGTTTTCTCTCTTCAGTAGCTTCATTGCTGTTAGTCCCAGACTGGACAAAGCGCACTACAAACTCAGGTCACCACTGCACTGGCCAGCGTCTGCTTTATCTGTATAGCATACTGGGAAGAGGAAAACTCTCACATAGGCATCCATTATCCCTACTTCTATTTCTTAGATTTTTCTCTCATCCATGTAGTTTCTTTCAGTCAGAAACAGAAGCTGGGGATGGGTAGAATCAATAGTGGTATTGCCTGCATTATCCTCTTTTAACTTTTTTGATACTTTTTAAGACCTTTTCAGTTAATTTCCCTTACTCCTTCACTGAACCTCTCCAAAGAAGCACAGTATGTAATAAAGTTGCTGTAACAGATGTCAACTGCATCTAACATCTCTCTTCTATGGAACTAAATTTATTTTTAGTTAAGAAGTTAATGCATTACTAGTGCCTGGGCAGAAACACGCACAACTCATGCTACTTCTCTCTGGCTTAAGGTTTTGGTTTTTAAACAGCAGAACTACAAAACAGGTAACTCACTATCCAAAAATTCCCTCAGGCTAAAGACTCCCAAGCAGCGGCACCTTTAGAGCACTTGTCTAATCTTCTTAAATTCAAAATATCCATAGAGGAGGTAGCTGTATATTGGTCAGCCGGACCTGAATAAAGCCCGACATCACAGCACCTGGCTAATTCAATAAAGGCAAAAAAACCCAGCAGCTCGCATTAATCTCCCTGAGTTTGAATGAAGCCAGAATTGGTGTCTGGAAAAAACAGTCCTCAAAAGTCAAAAGCCTGTCTTGAAAAATTGCATGAAGAACTGCATAGCAAGCAAAAATCTACAGAGCAGTACCAAATAAAAGCACCCCACAACAGAATTTTATCTCCCCAAGACATATCATCTTCTCCTATTTTTAATATTATCTATAGTGAAAATGAGGAAATAATATCTCAGGATACACATTTAATATAATTTCTTTCTTTCATATCTCTTTGCACTGCACTTATTTCACTGGATACATTCCAGAAAAATGCCTGCTCGTAACTAGCTCACAGCTGCAGCACACCTCATAAAACACTTCGAATGGAAAAGCATTGTTAAAATTTGCAGCTCTTGGCTCCAGCGGCTTCTGAGATGATAAATGCTGATTGTTTCTCCTTTGGTGACTTGTGGTTTTTAAAACAGGATAATCACTGTGACCGGTACAGTACTGCCACAGGAGGGACTAAATGTTTTATTTCATTGCACAATGATCTGATTGAATGCAATGAAATTTTCCTCATTCAGCCTTTTTAGGCCAGATTTATCAAGACAGGCTCACACATAAGCAGAGTAACTGATTGTGCTAGTTGTATCTAGGTGGTGAAGTTTTGTGCCTTCAATCCAGTGTCAGCCAAATGTGACAGTCAAAGATATGCAGAAAGGAGGTTCCTTTTGAGCAGACTGAAAACTGGACACAGACTAGAAGAGAGACCTGGGAGCTCACAGTGGGATGACACAGCCCTTTTCTGGTTCTGTCCCTCCAACCCTGCAGGCACGCGCACAGTCCTGAGCCAAGTACAGCATGTGCTAACATGCGCCCAAGCGTGCAGCCAGGAAATAGACTACAGCACACATGACAAGCTCAACAACCACTGCACGAGTACCTTGCTTATTGGGCCCATGCTTCCAAGCTAAACATTGATGCCCACACTGGGGTATCACCAGGACTGCATGCTTCTTTCTGAGTGTTCAAGACATGCAGCTCAGCTCAGTCCCAATGCCAAAAGTCTTTTGTGGACCTTGGGAGAGTCTACCAACCAGCAGCTCTGAACTTCAAGCACTGACAGAAAAGAAATTGTAGCCTATGGATTTGCAGCCAAAAAAGTCACTGCCGAGTGTTTTTTCTAGCTTTTATAGAAAACTTTCATCGAATCATTGCATGGTTTGGGTTGGAAGGGATCTTAAAGATCATCCAGTTCCAACCCCTGCCACTGGGCAGGGACACCTTCCACTAGATCAGGTTGCTCCAAGCCCTGTCCAACCTGGCCTTGAACACTGCCAGGGATGGAGCATACACAACTACTTAGGGCAACCTGTGCCAGGGCCTCACCATTCTTACAGTAAAGACTTTCTTTATATCTAACCTGAATCTACCCTGTTTAAGTTTAAATCCATTATCCCTTGTCTTATAGCTACAGTTCCTGATGAAGAGTCCCTCTCTGGCATTCTTGTAGGTCCCCTTCAGATACTGGAAGGCTGCTATAAGCAGCCTTCTCTTCTCCAGGCTGAACAGCCCCAGTTCTCTTAGCCCATCTCAGCCTGATGCTGACTCACTCTGTACCAAAGGGGCTCCCCCAAGCAGAAAATGCCTTAAGCATCAAAGCACGTTTCCGTACATTCCCTCAACAACATTTCAAGCTAGAAAAGAACTTACAAGCATCTCCAAGCCAAGCAAGAAACAAATTCAACAAACAACATGGTTTGGGATTGGTAGAGAGTGGTCATTTGTTTTGACCAAATTAAAAAGCAAGGTTAAAAGCAGCAAAAGTAATTTCAAAAAAATGAAAAGAGAAGACAGAGACACAAATGATCACAGCACTCCATGAACTCAATTTGCTGCTCTACTGTTCCTAGTGCACTGATGCACCGCAGTGAACATTTTGTGTCTTAAAAAGGTTTACAAGTTGCCTTTGCAATTTGAAAATCTCAGTGTCATCACTGAGATATCCAGTGAACAGCATGAAAAGATAATCTTGTTTAATACCCCGAGAGTGGGTGCAAGATTAGTTTTCTGTCCAACACTTATTTACAAATGGTTTCCTAGTTGTGACTGTGTCTCCCGTGAGTTTTTGTAAATGTCAGTTACAAGCAAAAGAAAGTTACACAAAAATAAATACTGATGTCATTTGCTACATGCATAATAACGTATTACAAAAAAATGAAAAGCTAATATGTGATTTACACTGGCAGAGTTAATTGCTGCAGGCTCAAAAAATTTTCTTCTTCATTACTTTTGCTATGCAAGATCTCTTTAGTCCATTTCTAATTATCAGTGTTGCACAGCTTGAGTTGAACTTTTATATGCTACTAACAGCAACAGCAGTAGTTTTACCTGTTTATTGCACTAAAACGGATTTCACCTTGGAACTGTCCAGCTGGACTCAGACAATGGGTCAGACCTCAGAGGTGTAATGGAGCACTCCACTGCCTTCAGCAGTGCTGCACCAGAATCTACTCCAACAGCTGCTGTATTTTCAAGTAAAATTTAGGAAGATGAAACTGCCCATCCTAGAAAAGCTTTCCCAAACTACACTAAGATGTACCAACACACATAAGGACACATTTATTTTACATAAGACAGCGTACCTCATTCCTTCCGTAGACCTATTCTGGTAGTTACGGTAGAGCTGAGGAACACCTAACATAGCTTCAGTGAACACTGCAAGGAAGCCCAGCGTTTCCACAAAGAGAGATGAGTCAAGCCAGAGGTAAGTGATGTAACCGGTCACACCAGTGAAGGTCAGGACACACTGCACGTAGTCTGTAAACTTGCTCCAATGCCAGAAATATTTCAAGTCAAAATCTGCAACAGAATAGGAATGGAAGAAGAATAAAATATGTTTTCCCAACCAGACTCAAAGTTAATCAGGGTGGAACAGAGAACTGGGAAGCATGAGGGAGCCACTGTCTGTCTCTGGAGGTAGGGAAAGATGGAAAATAAGGGTAAAGACTTAAAAAAAAAACAAACCAAAACCAAACAAAAAAAAAAAAAAAAAAAACCAAAAAAAAAACCCAAACCAAAACAAAACCCAAAAACCACCAAAAAAAAAAAAAAAGACAAAAAAACAAAACCAAAACAAACAGTAAAACAAAACAAACTCAAAACCAACAAGAAAAATAAGAGTCATGGTTTGGAAAGCATTTTTTCGGGAGTGTTCAATAAAAAACCATTAAAACAAAGACTTACAAAATATCAAATATTTACAAAGATGATGAAGAGAAAGCATTGACCCTCAAGTACCAAACATGAGGAATTATGAATCTGACTCTAGCAGAGTTAGCATAGGAAGGGTTTCAAAAAAACTCTGAAACACCAAGTCCAGGCCCCAAGTACATCAATGCAAGTGCTCTCTCTTTTAGGTCATTATCTCTGTCTTCAAATTGCCTCAATCCAAGCTGCTTAGAAGGTCACCTGAAGACCACAGCTCTTTCCCTTGGTGCAGTGCAGCTGCTTGCCATGGTACAGTCTTACTGAGCAAGACTGACAAAAATTCCCCTGTAACAAGGCATCTCACAAATACCACCACTTTTCACCTCAAGGGCAAAACACACTTCACTCCTGCCTTTGGCAGTCCCCACAAATGCAGGGTACACGCCCATTTCTTGACATTTGCTTAGTACACTAACATAATTCCATTGGAAGGTAGGAAGCTGCTGTACTGATGAATAATCAGTACAAACAAGCCCCGTATCATCAATTGTATAGCAAAATAACAACATAATTTTAAATAAGAAGAACTCTGAAATAACTATTCATTAGTAGGTGCTATTCATGTCTTCCTTACTTAAATACAAAGTCAGAAACACCTACCTTAGGCCAACTTGATTCTGTTAATTGTCAAGACAATGAACAGGATTATTACAACCAGCCCAAATGTGCACAACACAGTGGCACATCACCAGAAGATTTCTGGCACTGCCTCCTGAGCAAACATACAGAATGCTACAAAAAATTCCTACTGTTAACTCAGGCAAGGAAGACACTCACCTCCACTGAAAACAGTAACAACAAATTCAGTAAAATAGGAATACAGGCACTTAGCTGCCTAAGGATACACAGACACACCAAATACTAGTTTCATTTGCTGCATCCTTTCACACTTTCATATCATTATCAGTCTGACCCTCAGATGCTCTTATTAATTAGCCTCCCCTTTTTTAGTACTCTGCAAGCCCTCAAGCCCTACTGTCTGCATCCAGATGAATCATGGTACTTTGCCACACAAAGAGGAAGGCAAAACAGGACAGGAGCCATGCCCAACTTGCAGCACTGTCAGCCATCATCCTGAACTGAATTAAATAATCTGTGGCAAAGCTGCTGTCAATTTAACATTGACTTTCAATATTTTATGGCAGTGGATCCTGGGACTCAAGAATTCAGGAACACAAAGACTAAATAAAAGGCAGACTCTGTGCTGGCACAACCCACAGAGTACACAAGCATCATGAAGTTCTGGAGCTTTGTGAAGGCTTTGCTTTTTAGAGATGAAGGAAGAACAAAACAAAATGAAGTAAAAAAAGGAGAGCACAACACAACCACAATGGCAGGAAAAAAAAACATTATCTATTTTATGTCTATTGCATTTTCTGCAGAGGAGCAGTGTCAATGAGAACCTTTGACAAAGTAGAAGGAATAACAATCACCCAAAATTCACATTTCTTTCACTTTCCCTAACCTACATCTGCATAACATGAAATAGCAGAGGCATAAAAAAGTAAATGCATACATATTTTGACAGCTTCATGAGCAATACCAAGCAAATGGCTTTACCCAACACAGTAAGTGTGACACTACACAACTCTTACATTTGGAAGAAAAGCTTCAAAATGTAAATGTCCCTGAAAAAGGGACAGAAGCATTTGGGCTCAAAATGGGGATGGAATAATGAACAGTAGAAAAGAAGGGGACAAAGAGAAAGTTGGTGAGGTTTCAGACCATTTAAAAAAGCAACCTCCATTCTGAAACAGAAGAGCTACTGATGGCTTTTGATTAAGATGTAACTGCTAGTTTTACCCGATTACCTATTTAAACATTCTGAGATGTTCTCAGGCAGCCTTTAGTTTTTTCACAGACATCTAAAGCACTGGTCAGAGCACTTGCATTCAAACAGGCAGGGTGGAAAACTTGCATTTGCTTTCTAGCATGGGTCATTCGATTTTGACACCATGTTAGGGCTGACCTGCAGAGACTGTGTTTCTCCTGCATTCTCCAAGTGCTAAAGGATCTTTTTCAAAATACCCACCTCTGTACCAAATCCTTATTTCCCCAAGATAATTTTTATAATAGAAATTAAAGAACTAAATCTACATGGGGGTATGGAAGCTTTGGAAGTTCATGGGACAAAACCAGTCAATGTTCACACAACAACTTTGAGACCAGCTACAAAATCCACAGACCCACACAAACACTTCAGCATGCAATTATCTCCTACTATACCAGCTGTTTAATGCGCATATTCAGTGCTGCTGCACTGAAGTCCATTTCCATTCATGTAAGTACTAATGTCCCTGAACCTAGTATTAGGCAGCTAAGAAATCTGGTAATGATGATAATTTACTCATCATCTTTTTTGATGAGTACTAAAAAATACTGGAAATTTTCAGTATTATTTCTATTATAATAACATAGATGAGAAAATTATAATATACATAGACGAGAAAACTATCATGTGAAACAGGACTTCAGCTGAAGCAGGAGTTAATTATTAATACAAGAAAGAGACTAATTCTCTTTTGCTCAAAACTATCATGGTGTATATAGTTTCCATTTCACTATACTAGGTTAGGGCTAAGTTCTAGTTTCTGCTATAAATGTTGAAGAGAGGGAGAAGACAAGAAAGACAAAATGAGTTAAGAACAATCATAACTTTACAGAAAAACATACGTTTATATTAAAAACATACCAGTACAGAATCACCAATTGCTCTACTTAACAGATGTATTTTCCAAATGAAAAAGTCTATTTTAGGACATTCCACATCACCAAATTCTGCATTACCAACTACTTCCAGGACAAAGGAAAAGAATGAGTGGTCTTTAAAAAAAAAAAAAGAGGAAAGAAGTATAAAATGACCTTTCATACAGGTCATACTTTCTCTGTTCCTTATTTGAACTGGTTTGACTGTTTTGCTACATGATTGCTTCTTTTCAACCAAGGCTGAAGCTTATCTTCTCTGACAAGTGATTTCAGAAATTCAAAGGGAAAAAAAAAATCACATACCCATCACTTGAAGGTTTGGAAATAAACTGTGACTCATTTTTCCAAGTGGCTCCCTTCTCATGGAGGTCCAAACATACTAGTCCTGTAACAAGAGCTATACAATTTCAAAGAAAAAATTGTTGGTTGTGCTGACTACTGTGACAGGTGTATGCAAAAAATGGCTTTTAAATGCTTAAAACCAAATGGGAACTGTTGGTTAAAAATTAAATGAAACCAGAAAGGAGAAATAAAACCAGGAGTAGTTTTACAAACGGAATAAAATCTACATGTGTGTGCAGACAAGTCCCGTCCTCCTCCAATACAGAGCAACCTGCAGCAGAGCTGAGAGGCAGATGTAGCCACAGCTGTCCCAGGAAGATAACCAGAGGACACCAACAAGTGCACTGGGCCATATTATCTGAGATGCAGAACTGAACAAAGTTATAAATATTATTACAAACACTATTCAAGTTTGAATAAAATTACAAAAAATAGAGACAACACTGAGGGTTTTACCCTCCTTCCCCAGCAAACATTGTCCCTTTTCTTTAAAAGGAATAACAAGAAATACCACTGCACCACAACTTATTTCTATCACGTCTTAAAATCTATCAAATTTAAATCTGGATGCATTATCTTTCTAGTCCCTGAAGTGGGAAGGCACTGCTTGCACAGCTCACTCCATTCACTAGTTCCTCATCCTACCCAGAAAGAAATTTATTACATGAGTCTGTATTCAATTGATGCAGTTCAAATGGTATTTCCCAGTCACTAACATCCTGGACTGATCTGAATTGGCATTACTGCAGTGAAAGGTACTTCATCTTATTACCCATGCCTGAGCTCTTTAATCCACTCAGTGAATTACATTTTAAACATGCTAATCCAGTGATAGATGAGATATTTATGTTTGAAAATCCTATTGATGCTGGGGGAAGGAGCAGCTCAGTAAGTTCTTTGTGCAGTGACTGGAGAAAAGTCTGCACAGCTTGAGGGTGAAGAAAGATGAGATTAGAAGACCTCCTCTGGGAGACACACTGCATGTCAGCTATGAAAAATGTAAAGCAGGCAGAGACAGCACTGCAAATAACCATGGTTAACACTAGTCAAGCCAAAATGTAAGTAGTAAACTGAAGATTCTGGTGTGGGATATATGCCAAATGACACAAAGAAGAATCTGCAGTATCAACTTTCATTTGAGGATGACACAGAGTCCAAACAGTTACATTATTTTTAGTCAAGAAGCATTATATACCAAGTCAGCTACCATGCTAGATCCTTTTAGGAAAGTGAAGCAAAGACTTGGACATCCTAAAAATTATTTACTGTAGCTCTCAATTTCTCTTGCTAGTTGCATCTTATTTTGTGCCTTGACCTTTCTAATTCTGTACCTACATTTTTATGCTACATTCACTTACACTTGTCTTTAGTCATTTGACCCAGTTCCCATTTTCCATTGGTTTCTCTTGCATTCAAGGTCAATGAAGAGTTTCCAATTTACGTCCCATCTTTTCAAGGTGGGAGAGTTTGCATTTAGCCCTTTGTATAGCTTCACCAAGGAAACTCTTACGAAGGCTGCTGGGTTTATTTTACTGCGCTCCCTCCCATTCCTTACACCATCAGTTCATAGCCATGCACCCAAACTGCCTCGCATAATCAAACCCTTGGCCTCCTGTGTGAAAAACACTGCTCACTATCTCATTCTAAGAGCATGCTAGACAAGTCTCTGCTCCTGAATATCTTTCTAAACAGATTCCTGGGTAGTTAATCCCACTCCCCCACCCCATTACCACTTAATCTTGTGCTCTGGAAGACTGCAGTGCTCTTCACAGAACCTCTAATCTCCATCATCTAACTCTGCATGCCTGACCTGACCTCTTGTCACAGCCCATTTCTGTGCATGATCAAAGGAGTCCAGCCTGAGCAGTCAGATGTCCAACACCTTTCTTAGCAACACTGGAATCCAAAACCTGAGTGCTTAGATGCTGAAGAAGAGCCTGATAATGGTAATTCAGCCAACCTGGAACAGTTACAAAATGCAGTCATGGCTAGGAATAATTTCAAGTTATTATCCATGGTATGTATGCTGTAAAATGTACACACATTTTGACGATGCAGGAGCCGGAACCTACGAATCTCTGTCCTGGCTGTGAATTAACCACTTGGCTACAGTGCAGCAGGCCCCGCCTCACTTGCTCCTTTGCTTGTCTCAAGAAGCTTGTGGTCTGTGCAGTAAAAGAGGTTTCAGCAGGCAAATACAATGCCCCTCTTTATCCTAGCCCGGCAATATGGGCAAATCTTTGGACAGCTGGAATATGCAGACTCGTACCACCAGGCTGACAAGAGAAATTGGCTCAGATATTTCACACATTGAGTGCTCTAAGCTACAAACAGGCATTGCACTCTGCAGTAGCATCTTTGTATGGGTAAATTTTGCCACATCCTCTGAAAAGGATTTGGGAGGCACCTGCCACAGCAGGTAAGGCCTGGGCAGCAGATTCTGAAAAGGAGACTTTTATACTTGCAGTCCTCCAGCTGTGGCCAAAGGCATTATTTGTCTCCCTGGCAATCCTGATTACAGATGCCTCATCTCAAACCAGCAGCACGATTACAGAGAAGCCTGCTGGCTAGCACTCCCCACCCTGCTCATTCTGAGAAGCTCTCAGCCAGCAGGTGGGTTTCTCCAATCCTCTGTTATGAAATTCCTGTGTATCGCACAGGACAGCCAGGAAATAACTGGGCTAACAAGAGCAGGAAAGCTCAGTATGACTGTTACCAGGCAATCTGAAAATTCTCTCACTCCCACCAACTACATATCCAGTTAGACATTTTCTTCTTTCCTTCCAGAAAGAAAGAAGGAAGCAGCATTAGAGACAAGCAGTGAGAACTGATACATTTAGATTTTCTTTCTTCCTTTTTTTAAGCAGTGATAGAAAGCTGCAAAATGCCGTCTGAACCCAGCATTTCTTTTACACTCGTTGGGACTGAGAAAGGATTTGTTATGTTTCACTTGTGGTACAAAAAAGAAGCAATGAGAGCTCAGCACAAAAAACTTTAGCCTCTGATACAAAACACTGTTTAGGAAACAGAATTTAAAAAAAGAAAAAAAGGAATAAAAGGAATTCACCGTCTCTATAAAGATGCTAGTATTACCATTCTCTATCTCCATGCCTTCGGGCCTGTAACCCAGGAATTTCTGCATCTCTGTGAACTGTTAAGTATCCGCACAGCCCTGTCACCATAGCACCTCAGCACCTCTTCTACCTTACAGCATTCCCATCTACAGGTATTGTTATCTGGTCTGCACACTGAGTAGTACCCAAACACTGTCACTTCTTCCTTTCTAGTATGTCTAATATGGGTATTTAATTTGTTTAGCTTATATTAAACAAATTACTGTCATTCAATGGAATCCAGTTTTGACACCCTTTGGCCCATATAGTGCCTTCCCTTGGCTACATCACGACTGATGTCAGAGTTTCAATAGAGCAAATCCTCTTAGTATTTTACTCCTGTAAAAGCACCAGTACAAGTCCTTTAGTTAACAAAAAGTAACCAGTAACTTTCATTTGAGAGGGAGCAAATGTCAAATCTTAATTGCAGAGAAAAAGGCCTGACCCAAATAAACCTTGAAGATTCATGCGAAGAACCTTCATTTTTAAAAACTCACTGGAATTTCTGGTACTTGGTGGAGGATTGTTGAACAGCTGAGATTAGAAGCTCAAATCTGATGAACTCTCCTCCATGTCAACATAATCCCTGTCTCCCCCAGCTGTCTCCTCTAGTTTGAAAGCAAGTACTTGCCTTGGATTTCTTTGCCTCATTTTATGTGGTGCTACCAGCTTCTAAAATCATATCTGCTGGGTCTCTATTTTGCTGCATGAAGCTCATCTTTCTTCCTCACCAACAGAGTTATTACCCACTCTTTTTCCTCTTTCTCAAAAAAATTATACATAAGTGGCCTGAAATTCTTCCAGCACTGTTCCTCCCCTCAAGGCTTTTCACTCATCTTCCATACTGTCCCCCATCACAATATAACACCAAACATCAGCAACTACTTTGCCATCTCATCTTCCTCCTCACAAAAGGGAATTAGTAATTGCAAGCTTAAGAGACTGATGTTGGTTGCAACTGCTTAAAAAAAAAAAAAAAAAAAAGCACATAAATGCCCTGGTATATATAAAAAAGTCAAAGAATCCACACTATTTCATAACACCCTGCCTTTCACATTAATTTGCTACTTTCCTGATTTTATGGCCTTTGCTTTAAGGGAAAGCTTTGAATACCACTTAGCACAGTGGTCTTGACCAGAGATAATTAGCAGTAACAGCCATATTGACCATTCTGTGAACCTTAATGAACAGCAATTAAAAAGTTACACTTAGTCTGAAAGTTT
>JASSUY010047662.1:0-37054 GCA_032466535.1 Forpus xanthops
ATAGGCCCCCTTCAGATACTGGAAGGCTGCTATGAGGTCTCCACGCAGCCTTCTCTTCTCCAGGCTGAACAGCCACATGCTATCATGAACTTCTGTTTCTCTCTGCCTGCTCACTTTCCCCATCTCCAGCATGAAATTCCTTTTAAATCTTACTCTCTCACACAGAGGTTTTCTTCCCTGCCAAGGTCATGCCACACAAGGGCTGAGCATCCTACTCAAATGTTTCTGCTTTTTGTTCCAGAAGCTTTCAGTTTGCCAAGAATATGTCGTAATATTTTGTGAACAATTGCATATCCCTGTCTCATTTTTTTTCCCTAGGCATGGCAAATATAAGTATTCTAAAATACATCCATAGATATATAGTGACGCTGCCCTGGGCAAAGTATACATCTGCCCACAAAGGTGAGTCATGCTGTTTCAGTTCCTGCAAGTTGGCTCACTGACAGTTACTGATACTGACTGCTTGGCTTTTAGGCAGCTGAAGTTTGCTGAGATGAGTCCTTTCTTACTTCAGCTGCCCAGCCTCAGATGTCAGTCTCTGGCAGTATCTTATCAGTTATCCCTGAGTTTCTGCTTCTCACCCAAGACCCTTGCCAGGAAAGATTAACTTTGCAGCTCCAGCTGAAGCTGAGCAGGCAGCTGAGGAACTTGCAAAATTCCATTTTGATCTTAAATCTATCTACGCTGTTGCATTGGCTCTGCAGTCTTCATCTAAAAACACAGAGCAAGTGTCAGGGAAACACTCTCATGTAGGAGAGGATTAACAGTGGAAGGTCATTAAACCTCCCTGACTTCCTATAATGATGAAAAGCACCCTAAAGAAAGAAAGACTTAACTGTCACCTGTGCAGAGCATTTTATCCTTGTGCCGTTCCTTAAGCTGGACAAAAGTTAACTGGACTGTAGTTGAGTATTTCCTTCTTATCCACATTTTCTGATCTACATTGAAAAGGCGCCCAAGGAAAATGGCAACCGATCTGTCACGCTCATGGGGAACTTCAAGGATGTAATTATGGCACAGAAAGAGAACGATTATTTTTGAGACATTTCTATCAATCCTTGCAATTGCAGACAGCAGATGGGCTATATGATGGATTTTAGAGCTTGAGCACAAAATAGTAGTGTTCTGCAACAGGGAATTTTGTTGATCTTCTTTGCACAAACAACGCCATAGACATATTTTCAGATATAGGGGGTTGCCTATATTTGAAGCAAATTTGCCAAATTTCTGAAAAATACACAAAAATTGGCATTCACCATTCATTACGATTCTTTTCCAGTCGAACACTATTTTGAGGTTACCTTCAGTGTGAGACATTCAAATTCATTAGGAATAAGTGTAATAATTAGAAAGAAGATCGTCGTCTGGACCGAGATTTGGTGTTTTTTTCACAGCTATTAAATAATCGCATATGTTGTACGATGCTTTATTTGTCCTGCTTTACTCCTTATTGTACACAAGAGGGAGATGTTGGATCAAGCAGTTGATGAAACCCGGACACTTCGTCTCGAAGAGCAAATCCAGTGATGCTGAGCACAGCGGAAACGTGGGTGCCTGACGGGATCCCACACACCTATAAGGCTTGGAGGACCTGGGTGATGCAATAGATCTTAAGGAATAATCTTGAATCCATTAAGTCTGTAACACATCATGGGAGAGCTTAAAAAAATGTATATTGAGGAAATAGAAATATGAAGGTAGCAGCATAGTAGAAACTGTTGTTAATAAAAAACATAGAACCATAGAATGGTTTGGATTGGAAGGCACCTTATAGATCATTCAGTTCCAACCCCCTGCCATGGGCAGGGACACCTTCCACTAGACCAGGTTGCTCATAGCCCCATCCAACCTAGCCTTGAATTCCAAGAATGGGGCAGTGACAGCTTCTCTGGGCAACCTGTTCTAGGGTCTCACCAGCCTCACAGTAAAGAACTTCTTCCAAATATCTAATCTTAATCCACACGCTTTCAGTTTAAAGCCATTTGCCTTTGTCCTATCCCTACACAACCTTGTAAAAAGTCCCTCTCCAGATTTCTTGTAGGCTCCCTTTAGGTATTGGAAGCTGCTCTGAGGTCTCCCTGGAGCTTTTTCTTCTCCAGGCTAAACTAGTCCAACTCTCAGTTGATGATGGGGCAGCCACTAGGAAAATACTGTCCCACATTGCTTTTCACGCTTTCTGTTCATGTCCGTTATCTACCATGGGAACAATATATTTCTCACATTGTAAGAGGTGTGCACCATGTGCATCATGTGCTGTGCTCCTGTCACTGTTACCTCTCTTGCCTTCTTATTCACCTTCTGCAAAGTCTCAGCCAACCAGTTGCCATCCAAGCCTTACATTAGCATTTCCTCACATTTATGAGCCAGAGGAGGAAAGGCTTACTTATTTTCTGTGTCACTAGAGCATGACACAGTTCTGAAGCACCTCCAGCCAGCATTTGGGATAAAGTGAAGGTCTGGAAAACAACTTTTCCCTCAGGGAATGCACTAGAGGCACAGAGAGGGAGAGCTTCACACTTGCCTTCCTCCTCATCAAACGAGTGCAGGGTTGGGCTTCAAGCAGACGAAGCCTTTCCCCTCTGCACACCTTGCAGCCTGGTGAGCCAAGAAGTCTGCTGGTCAAGTGGGACAACTGGACTCCTTTGAGCACTGAAGGAACTGGATTTGGGCTTCTCACTTCCCTTGCTGCTGAGGCAGTGGCTACAGGAAGAACAATCACAATTTTAGGTGAGTTTTCAATAAAAAAAAAGCGTCTTTTGATTTTTGAAAGAAAGGGGCTGAGGCACCTGTCTCCAAGAAACAACCTACTTCTCCATAGAGGTAAAGTGTGAGTTAAAGACATTGAGAAGCATTGACTACTCCACATCTGAAAATCCCTCCATATACCTTAGTGGGCAAGGTCTGTGCCTTTTTCCTGTGTGGTGAGTGTATCTATCCGCAGAGCATCAGCACTCCAGGAATAATCACAGGTCAAATTGCCACAGAGATCTGCAGCAGGATAATTGCCTCAAACAGACAGATAAATAGCTTTTTCTGGCACTTAATGGGCCTCTTAAGTGAATGGCAATAAACTGTATGTGAACAGATGTTTTCTTTCTTTTTTTCGTCCTTTTGCATCTCATCCATAATTATGCACTAAAATGTTCTTGTCTGGGTTACTGAGAGCAATCTTCTTGCTGTTTGTCTTCACAGTGGAAGACTCAGCAAAAAGTCTTCTCAGCAAAATGCCTAAAAGCTCCCATCACTTGTACGTCAGTGATCATCTTTCCCTTATGTTAAGCCTGAGGGAGGAGGAAGAATGCAGGGAGAAGATTTGCCTCTTCCAGCTGCTACTCTGCAGGTCCCAGCTCTGGGGTCTTTCCCTGCCTTCTCCAGTGCCCTGGGCTCCAGCCAGGAGGTTCCTGTGTTTGCCTGCATTCAGGCATTGACCCAGCTACTGCTCGAAGTAGTTGCTTCTCCTCTGCCTTGTGTGGGAGGTTAAGTGTACTCTGAGACAGTCCTCCCCGCTCTACACCACCTCTGCTATGCTGACCAGAGTGCAGAGAGGTGGCAGGGCAGGCTCTCCTCTGTATCCACTGGCTTTGCCTCCAGCCTTCCTACTAGGACAGTATCAAGAACCATGCAAGCTCTGCAAAGAGCCCTTATGCTTTCACGTACATGTACTTTACCTCCTGACAGAGTAAAGAAAAATTACCTAGTTCCAGAAGAAGTTCAATGTCTGCAAACGAGACAGGAGCTGGGATGCAACCACAAGCATTAGCCTGGTTGAGTGTTCGTTGCTTGTAGCAATGCCTGTAGAGGTGCCTGCATCTTCACAAACTCCCTTCACCCTTCCCAGCACACCTTCAAAGTGTGTGTCTGGCCTCTGCTTTGCACGTCCATTGCTGAGGATGGAGGTAGACCGGCTGTGGAAAGACATGTGCCAAAAGGATGATCCCTGTGGTAACACCTAACCTATGTACAAACTCTCAGCTAAGGAGGTCATTCCACTTTGAATCAATACCAATATCTCTGCATCACTGATGCTGCTCTACATTCCACTGAGGACAGACTAACTTGAAAGGAGCCTGCGGGAAGAGCACTGAGTTTTATCCTCACCGTCTGATCCTGGCCAGGCTGCTCAACTGCAGGGGAGCCATGGCATCTTTTCAGCTGAAGGCAAGGCCATTTCTTTTCTCCTTGTTAGTATTTTGTTTAAGACATTTACAATGCAACCAGCCGAAGGAAAGGATTGTCTGACTACAGACAATCTGGTAATACTTCAGAAAAACAAACTTTTTGTTACAGGTAAAGACAGTGATACTGAGTTTAGTGTCCTGCAAAAATTACACACTCTTCAGACACATGGGTAAGACATTTTTTAAAGGTGGATGCATGTCATTTAATTGGGCTGCACAGTGGTCCAGGACATTTTTGCATGTCTCCTGTCCTATGAACCCATCAGGATCACCAAGGATGCTGCCAGCCACTCCCAGCTTTTATTTTATCCTATTGCCTTTAATGAAGCATAAACTGTACAGACACACTGCAGTATATCAAACAAGACAGACTGTAGAAAAAATGCACAGTGCATTAATTACAGATCTTGATTTGTTTGTGAAACTGCTACCTGGAACATCTCCCCAGCAGCTCCAGTGCTTTGGCTTGTATCTCTTCTCCCCTTGGAGAGGCCTTTTCCCCTAGTGCTTGCTGATGAAAGCCTCTCTCAGTGATCAAATTGTGGCATGTGTTCAATTACTTCAGTGCCATTGCCTTTCCCTGTATAAATACTTTAGCGTTTGTACTGTACCATGTAAACCCATTAAAAACACGTACTAAAAAGGCTTATGTAACTTCTTAAAGGTGTAATTACTAATCCAGCTGTGGTGTTTTGTAGAATTCTGAGCATTATGGATTAATCCCTTTGCCAAATTGCATTTTTTTAATGAAATATATTAATCCTTGAGCTTAGAAGTGTAAAAATGCCAGTAAAATTGATTGCATCCGAAAAAGGGGAGACAGCTGAGCCCAGAGTAATACCAAGGTAATATTTAAAGGAAATAGGATTTTGTAATAGAAACTGAGCGCAATTTTTAAGCAAAAATGGACATTTGTCTGGGATTACAGTATAGATACAGTGGAAATACAGACAACAAACTAATGTCATAAAAATCTTTGTGCAGTCATACATGAACTGCATATTAACTACCACTGCTTAACTCCTGTGAACTGGAAGAAGGAACGTCTTTTTAAAAAAATGGTGATACATGTCAATTTTTACACTTCTATCTGTTCAATAAAATTGAGCAGATTTCCTTTAAAAAGCAGGCAGAATTTTGATTGTTCAGAATGATCAGACAATTTAGTCAAAGGCAGACCATGAAACTATTGCTGTTCCTCTCCATGAGTGAAAAACAGCTGCTGGAGGAAACAATCACATTTTTAGATACCATGAAGATTATGATTAAACAAATAAAGATAAGGCACATTGACAGCAGAGAGCTGCATAGCATGTTCTATGAATGGCTGTTTCATTCCTCTTCTCATTCCTGTAGCGATGGTACAGTTATGTATGATGCAAATGCATAAAAGTGTGACTCAGAGGTAAATCTTGATCTATAATCCCCTCTCCAGTCCATTAATTATCAACTACTTCCTTCATCAAATTCAGAGCATGCAGCTTGCCTGTGGTGTTTGAATTTCTCCATAGCCAGAGGGAAAAGAGAGCTTCTGCCTATGCCTTGTGCTGATCTGCCAAGCAGCAAGATCAGTCTTGTGTTAGGCTGGCTAAGTAGCCAGGAGCTTGAGGAGAGCTAATGGGAGCCTGCATGAACATATATTTTTTTAGCTATTATCTTCAAACCTACTAGTGGCGAGCTGAGAAGGGGTTTTAATGATCCACACAGCTGAGATTTAGCCTTGACAGCTGTTCAAACACGTATTCCTCAGCAGCGGTAAGTGGGTAATAGACAAATGCAGCCAATGTACTTCTCCATTGGTAACATCTAAAAGATAACAGGGAGGATCTTTCTCTGAGTTTCCAGGGGGATTTAAGGCACAGGAAGGAGCAAGGGTTCTACTGCTCTTGCAGAGCTGTTGGCTGCGTGCAGGCTTCAGGAGGGTCCGTCACTTGATGGACAGAGAAATACTTCCAGATTTCCAGCTGCAGTTCTAAGGAGCAGAAGTGAGACAAGACTTGCACTGAAGCCATCTCTGAGAAGTCACCCTGGGAGCTATAAACATTTAAACCCACATTCCTCAGGGTTACAGCAGAGCTTTGGCACATAAATGTGCAAGGCAGTAAAACAGGCCAGGACCAAAGCTCTGACTCCTGTAGACTCAGGATCGGAGACACTCATCTTCTGTGGGGAAGGACACACCATGCTTCTCTTTGTGCAGCCGCTTTTAAAATGATCTTGTGAAAGTTACAACACAAAACCTCTCTTTTTTCATGTGCACAGACCAATGTCACTGCAGTTTTCAAAGCAGTAGCCAAGAGCGTAGGAGGGAGGAGAGGGGAATAAAGTTTTCCTTTGCTCTGTCCTGTAGATTTTGGCAAGTGGCTCATACCAAATCCAGCAGCGTTGTTAAGCAGCATCAAAAAGAGCATTTTTATTAATTTACTCATTTTATAGGAGGAATGTTTGACTTCTATTAACAGCCTTTCAAGAATCCAGGGAATTCCTAGTGGTGTATTTCCTGCCTGGGGCTTAGTTTTGCACTGAGATCTGGGCAGACAATTTGACTAGCCAGAAGACAACCAGAAGCCTTGATAGTGGGTGGAGGCAGAAAACGGATGGTGGTAGGCAAGATGAACTCAAAATTGACATAAAGAAGATCAACACTGAATAACTGTTGCAAAAGAGATATTCTGCCATCAGCAACATCCCAGGCAAAAAGCAATTTGTAAGTAGCAAAGACAGCACTGAGGCAATGATTTCCATTGATGTGAAACTCCTTCCTTCCAGAGAGTTAGCACCACAGACAAATTTGTACATGCTGGAGGTTTTTTACATTTTTAGAGACTTTTCTGGAGAAATGAAAGGAGCTGTAGACATCTGTGGCTCCTACATAAAAAGCAGGTATAGTAGGACCAATGTCTGATTTGGTTATCAGGGCATCACACTCGCTGCTCTCAGAATTCGCACGCTTGTATTCAGGCTCATTGTTTCACATCACATGCAGAACTTTTTGCTCTATTGGATTCAGCATGATATATATTCCTCCAACACTATCTATCTTGCTTCGGGATGCCAGAAAAAGCATGTTCTGCAGAAGCTGTGATTTCTCAGCAATCATCCCAAAAGGACCCATCCTCCAGCTAAACTGGAACTGCATACATTATGCTGCAATATTAATTTTCTTTCTTCTTAAGAGGCATTGCTCATATATAGGTGTCTTCACAGCCAATTCTTGAGTGAAGAAATTAGTTTCTAATTCACTTGTTAGATTGGAGAGGTGAGACTGTTTAAGGTACTATCTTAATTCCCACTGATTCTCATGACAATCCAGGTAAGATTTCTCATTTTTTCTGAGATTTCCTGAGATTCTTTTCTACCACCTCTCCCTTTTCTCTATCATTTGAAACCCTCTGTTGCGTCTTAAACAGGCAGTCTTACATTCAGAAGAGATGGGGGGGAGAGGGGGAAGGGCAAGAGAAATTCAAATGTTTGTTAAAACACAAATGCACAATGAAAACACTGAGTTAAATTTGTGAACTTTTCTTTATCAGGACCACTCCTTAGCATGCTCACAGACTGGGGCTGATCAGCTTTCTAAGAAAGGGAATGTCTCATACAAGGTCAGCATTTACAGTTACAGCTCAGTGATGACAAGAAGAGTGGCTGGATTGAAGCATTTGAGCTTTCTGTTGAAGCTATACAATGAGAAAATGAACCTGTGATACTGAAACCAAGGGAGACCTTGTGGCTTTTGTTCTGCTCAGTTGGACCTCTTGTACTTGAATACACATTGTTCAAGCTTTTAAGAAAACTTTGATTTCCCAAGGATTAAACTTCAAGAGAGAGTTTAAAAATGCATTTGGGCACTTGATACTTTTTGAATCTTGACCTTCACACTTCTGCCTTTAAGATTTTCTCCATAACCACAGCCACGCGAACTTTTATTTTAACAGAACCATCACATGCCATTATTTATTGACCAGAGGCTGATAGTTTAAAACAACCTTGGTGCTAAGAATTCTGTGATATAGTGATTTTGGCTAGCAGTACTGCAAGTCTTGTCACATTTATCCCTGCATTTAGTGCACTTGGCGTATGTCTAAACCTCTCTTCCCAGAGCAGCAGCATTACTTCTGTCCTCCAGATGAATGATTCCACTTCACACAGAGAAGCAAAGTGATGCACAGGCAGCCAGAGTGACCTTCTGCTGATGGACTCCAGGTGATGCTCGCAGATAGAGCTGGGTGCCCATCTCTTAAGCTGATGTCAGATGTAGTTGTTGCAGTCACAGTCTCTCTGTCCTCACGTGTTCCTCCCTTGCACTAGCACCAGGGCTTGTCTGGTCTGCTTGTGAGCCACCTAAGGGGGGGTGGAAACGGGAAAAACATGTGGTTGTCAGCCAGGTCAGCACCAGAGCCAACCTGGTTCCCTGTGGCAAACAACTGAGCCTGACCAAGGGAGGGTTGGGGATGTCTGAACATGGACAGGGGGAGAAGTAGACTCATCTGCACTGCATTTCCCTGAAGGGATAAACCACACAGAGGCTGTCCCATGTTGGTTGTAGGCTGACCAACAGACAGGAAGGTACTGAAAAAGGTGTCCAGATCTATTAGGAAACTGCTCCAGATAGAGTTCTTCTTAAGATAGTTTTTATGTGGATCACTGCCCTGGTTTGGCTTAGCCTAGGAAAAAAGGGGCCCTCCTCCTGCTACAGGTATGGCAGGCAGCACTGCCACCTACCCCATTCCAAGAGGAGCCTGCTGCATTTAGGGTGGTTTGAAACAACCATGGAATCGCTTTAACCCATTTTAGAAGAACACCTAAAAGAACCCAAAAGGTCAGCAATGTCTAAATGGCAGGGAGCAGGCACCTGCCCTGCCAGTACATCTGTTCTTGGAGCCACGTTTGAAATCCCACGCCTGCAGAGGTTGCTGCTCCCTCTCGTATCTTCCTGCATGCAACTCCTCTGTCCTGCTGCCAGCAGGTCTGTTTGCTAGCTGCTGATGGGCTCCCTTTTTCCCCGTGTTCCTCTCTGACCTGCTCCCCCAGCACCAGCCAGCTCCGGCTCTGCCCCAGGCTGTGAACTGGCAGGAGAGGTCAGAGAGGAGCAGGGCAGGCTGCTGCTGGGGAGAGGACAGGAGAAAGGAAGGAGAAGCTCAGCACAGAAAGCCCCTCCTTTGCCAGCAGGGAAAGCAGCGGTACTGGAAGCACATTACTGCATGCCGGAGACGAGAGTCGCAAATTTTCTCCTCGACGTGGCAAAGAAACGGGAAGTAATTGCACATCTATGTCCCGCACATCCCACCCGGGAACATAGTTGTTACTCACCGAGCGGCATGTGCTGCAAACTGCCCGCCGTTACCCTCCTCCCTGTGCACAAAGCTTGCCTCCTGCACTGACACATTTCCTCACCTGCTCCAGAAAAACCCACTAACCACCACCTGCTCATCACTCAGCCTTGTGGCTTCAGACCAAAGCCAGCCTGTGCAGTTTATGTTTCTATGTAGCATGTCCCTGTTTTGAGACAAAGAGGTTCATGTGCTCCTGCAGAGGTAAACTGGACACTTGCCCTCTGCACTGCCTCTCCTTCACAGGTGAAACCAAGGCCATACCGTGAGCATTTGCAGCTTGCCTGAGCTGACCCAGGAGAGAGTCTCAGGTGCAAAGTACAGACCTAGAAATTATTCATACACTTGAAGTGTCCCACCCAAACTGTGGTTTCACACAGAGGTCTCATAGCCTTCAAACATTCAGGTGCAACATGATTAACTCATCACTAACAGCCGCAGTACTAAGTGCACGAAAACTTTCCAAAGCAACTTCTATTTTTGTGGTATTCTTGTTGTCTATTGATCCAGACCTCCCTGGAGTCAGCCTTGCTAGATTTACTTATCTACAAGGTCTAGCAATGCTGTGAGGGTTTCAAAGACATGACAGAGGGGCTAGGACACTGATGTTATCTTGTCTGTCCCGGGGTATCCATTAGCATGCATGGAGATCTCTAATATCCCAAGAAACAAAATCCTTACTTCCAGGGCCAGGCTGTCCTTTAGTTTGTTGTACTTTAGCATGGATAATACACAAGTCTCCAGTAAAATTCCACTACTTCATGGCAGTCTATAATGTGAACACAAACATATTAACAAGGTAATACGCTTCCATACTACAAAGATGGGTTGATAGAACAGAGAGAAGACTTTTTGTAAGAGGTGTCGTCTGTTAAGCGGGGTCTTTGAGGGCAGCGTGGCTCGGGGTGCGTGCACTACTGACACGCAGATGTGACTCTATGTGGCAGGAACCGGACACCGACCCACACCCCATCACAACACGGACCTGCGCCGGCACTGTGGCAGGCACCGGAGCGCGGGCATCGCGGCCCCTCCCCGGCCGGCCCCGCTCGGGGCGGGCTCTCCTAACTTTCTGCGGCGGCCCCGGGGTCCGGCCCGCCGGAGGCATGAGCCCTGCGGCGGGGACTGAACAGCGTGAGCCCACACCGCCATGCCCAAGGAGCGGCCGTTGTGGCGAGGCTCGGTCTTTCGCCTCTGCCTGCTCTCTGCCGCGCTGTTCCTCTGCCTCCAGCTGGGCATGAGGCGATCCTGGTGCACGGAGGAGAAGCCCCGGCCGGCAGCAGCAGCAGCAGCGGCGGAGCGGGCGCCTCCCCCAGCCCGTGGCACGGAGCAGCACCCGGTGGCGGCGGCGGGCAGGCGACGGGTCACCTACGTGAGGAGCGGGCGGCGGGGGAGCACCGAGCCCGGCTGCTGCCCGCTGCAGCCCCCGGGTGGCCGCCTCAGGAAGGTAGGGCGGCATGGGAGGGAGTGGGGGGGACGGGAAAGCACCCGCAGTGTGGCGTCGGATGCTGAGGGTGACAGGGTTCCTGGGACCCTGTGCCGTCCCGGCCAGAACTGGGCTGGTGGCCGCTGGAGGACACTCGAGCGTAGGAGCCCAGCTTCGCAGACGTGGCCTCTTGAGGTGTCGCTGGTACCCGAGAAGAGGGGGTTAGGGCATGTTGGTGTGGTGAGGCGGGGTGATGGTGGCTCCCTAGGAGGTGGTCAGGAGATCTGTTTTGAGCTGTACCACTCAGCTGCAGGAAAGGTGGAGTGTGCTGGTGCATTGGGGACTGAACAAGGCCGGGCCTTGGTCTGGAAAGGTAACTTAGACCTGGAGTCACCAAGCTAGGTTAGCAGTTGAAGCACCCCAACATGAGCGAGCTTGGGATGAACCTTTGGTATTCCTGGATCCAAATTCCATTTCATTCACTGAAAGGCATCACCAAAAGCTTCTAAGACATGATCTGCATGAGAATTAATGCATTGGTAGATGGATCCATGACTAGGTTCAGACATGGTAATGACTGTAAAGCTTTTTGGAGACATGAAGACCATCACTGACGTTTAGAATCATAGAATAGTTACGGTTGGAAAGGACCTTAAAATCATCTAGTTAGAGGTCAGCAAGAGTGAATAGTATTGGTACTGACTTCTCCCCCAGTAAGATAGATGTGTGACCAGAAGCAGGATGCTGCCTTCGTCAGGAGGCTCCCTGCTGTCTTTGGTTTTGGCAGGTGCTGCTCTTAGGAATCACTTCTAGATTCAGATAGTTATTTTGTGGAGTTTTCTTTGTAGTCTTTCAGGGGTAGAAGAGCCAGCTTTCAAAGAACAGGAAACAGCCGCCTATTTTGAGGTCCCCCGTGAGGTTGCAGTGGTTAATGGTCAGTGCAGAGATGAGCAATGACACTGAAGAGGAGCAGATGGGATTTTGCTAGAGATAGGACCACATTCCCAGTCAAAGTCAATAACAGTCTGTTGTTTGCCTTGACAAGAATAAAACTGGTTTTCTGTGCAAACCTTCTCCTGTCTTTAAACTGAAGCTTAATCTGGGTTTGCTCAAACTCCCTTGATGAAGAGACCTTTTGCTAACATCCATACAGGAGATGCCTGAGCAGATGTCTGGTTATCAGGAGGGCTCATTTCCCAGTCTGCTTTCTTTTTGGTTTTGCCTGTGTGCCCGCAGCAGTTTAGTTTTTTTCTTTAAATAGGAGATGGAGAATGAACTCATGAATAGTTTGAGTTGTAGATTTACCTGATCTTCTGTGGGGAGCTGTGGTGGAAAAATAAAGGTGCTACTTTTTGCCCTCGTTTCCTGAAGGTTTTATAAGGAGAAATGAAATAATCATAGACTTGAGGAATGGTTTGGATTTAAGGAAGGGACCTTAAGTCTTATCCAGTTCCAGCCCCCCACCAGGGGCAGAAACACCTTCCACTAGATCAGTTTCCTCAAACCTTATCCAACCTGACCTTATTTCCCTCACTTTCTGTGCCACTGCCGCAGTGATGAGGACAGCATTGTTCCATATTTCTTTAGCATAATGACTTTGTGGCATCCCAATGTACTGTGGCGTTGATACCATGTTGAGGCATCTAGATCTTGCAGCATTGTTTTTTGTTGCCAGTGTTGTGTTAGCTGGTATTTTCCTAAAGCCCAAGTTCTAAGCGTTAGTAATTATAGGAAGATTTCAGCATTAACAGGGGGAAAAAGATTGTAATCATGTGGATTCAGACAGTTTCTTGAAAACACGTGCTAAGTATGGCATCAACGAACAGGAAGTAAAGCATATCCTAATTTATTTCATTATTTTTGAGGAAATCCTAGTGGAGAATTGGCACCAGGAGAAGCTGCTTATCATACTGGAGAAATGGGAGTACCTTGTGGTGTTGGAGAGTTCCAGGCTCTGGAAACACCAGTGTGTTTTGGTGCATTGCCAGGTGAAGAGTGTGAGCCATAACTGCTGTGGTTTGTGGTGTTGGGCACGTTGCTACTGAGGTCTCATTTGAATCCCACTAATTAAGTCAGGTGAAAAATATTACTAGATATAATACAGGGTGGGGTTGCCCTGTTAAGCTTGAGATCATTATGTGTCTTCCACATTTAGCTATTTGACTTGAACATGCTGCTTAAGGCTAAGAAGAATCTATTTAAAGTGAAGGTAGGGCTTTGGGGATAATGGGGCTGGTGTTCCTTGAGTTCCTGGTTTTTAAATAGAGTAATAAAAATGTAGGGAGGAAAAAGTGATAGGAAAATAAAGTAGAAGTGGTTTAAGTGCTGCTGTTCTTTTATTGTGGAAGTGTGGTGATCATGCATGATAGCTTAAAAAAGTGATGAGTGATTCATTTAAAAATACAGTGCTGGTGTGTGTAAATGCTCCCTTGGGGAGAGAGACTGGCTGTTTACTCAGATCTTATGTGCTGTACCAGGTTGGGTTTGCTTTTTTGGCTTTTAAATGTTTTTAGTGTCTTCTGTCTATAAAGCATTGTCAGTCCTTCTCTGAAGCGTGCAGAAACTTTCAGGCATGTTTTCCCTCATTTATGGTGGTGGTGTTGGAGTGTGTTGTGGTATGTGAGCCAACGAGACAGCAGTAATGGAAAAGCAGCTTGGCCAAAAAACAGCACCAAGGGAGGGGCGTGGGGGAGGGCCAGACAGGGTGGGAAGGATGGAGACTAATCCACAAATGGTCTCTGCATCTGCAGGGAGCTGCCTGTGCAGGTGCGTGTTTCTCCTGACCTCTGGTAAATCTCCATCAGCGGAGCAAGTGGCTGTAGAGTGAATGGGGGGGTTTGATCACTGAGGTTACAAATGTCTGCTTATGCCTGAAGAGGCACGCATAAAAATGTAAACTAAAAGCAGCAGGGAATAAAGTAATTTAGCAATGCAACAGCTCTGGGAGCTGCTGGAGATGCCTTTTCTGGTGCTTTTGGGAGCTGCATTGCTCCCAGCTGCTTTGCTCCCAGTGGAGCCTACCAAAGAGTACCATGCTGCTACTCTTGCTGATGAAATTTGGCTTGTGGTGGTCATCTAAAGAATGGGAAGAGTTACATGTGCTGCAAATGTAAAGCAGGTGGAAGTTTGTGATCCTATTCGTATTTTGGTGGGAGTGCTTAAAGCTGTGTTGCTGCTAATAAAACGGTCAACTATGTTTATAAACTGATTCTAAGGTCTGGTTATGTTAAGCTTGGGTCTGGTAACATATGCAGCCGGCAAAAACTGCATCTACACGGAAACATGAATTTTGCCACGCTACCTGCTTTTGCAGTAGGTATTAGTGAGATCTGCAGACACATGAACCGAGTTTTAAAATGTTATTGCGGGGTGTGATGGTAAAAAATAAAGAGAAAAAAATGGGAAAATAAATTGTTGCATTTGGAATTTGAAATAACAGCAAATTCTCATGGCAGTGGTTGCAAGAGCAAGGTTATGTTGGCTCTTGTGCACTGAAATGCGGAGGAGCTGTCTCCAAGAGTCTGATTAAGAGAAGCTGGAGTCCCTTGCCTTCTGGACAGATTTATTTCCATGAAGGAGGGGGAAGGAAGAAAGTTTTATATAGTTATGCAGGAAAGAAAAAAGGCCAATGTTAGTCTGGGCAGGTGTTACAAGCTCGAGCAGTTCTGCTTAATGATGCAGCAAGCACTGTGACCATGTCTCTCCTAAAAACCCGAGGTTCAGGGTCTTGATTTCTGCATGGGTGTAGCAGGGCTGCACAGATGGGGGACTCCTGAAAGCCAGGCTTGGAGAAATCCGTGGGGCTGCTGGGCTGCAGCTGCTGGTGTGTCTTCAGAAGGCTTGCAGGAAAACAAGCAAATTGTGAAATTTAGTTTGAAAATTGTAATACTGGTTGGAAATCACTTTGAAGTTGTAGCTCCCCAAAGGTGGGGAGTGCAGTACGCTGCCAAAATTACCCTGATGTTATTATGGATGCTCTTTCATCTCTTTATCTAGGATATAAAAATATTTGTCTCCAGAGATTGAAAACTAAGAGTTAGATTTTGCTGCTAGGCCATTTGTATTTGTCTGGGATTATAACATACTTTGACACATGAGTGTTATTGCTTAAACCAGAAAAATCTTGTGAAGCTATATTTTTATAGCTGTTACGCTTGTATACATTTGTATTTTAGTTCTTTATAAATACAGGCTAATTGTCTTTTGCTGTGGCTTGTTGGATTACAGGGTTTGTTTTCCTTTGAATAGGAACACTTTCTGACTGGTTACTGCTTCTCTGCAGCAGTGACTGGTAGCTGTCTCATCTTACTGTAATTGAAATCTGCAAATTATTTTGGAGTCAGACCTTCAAAGTTAGGTAGAATAGCTGTTTGGCAATTAATAGTAGGGCAGGTTTAAATTAACCTCAAGCAATTTAGCATTACATTATTGGTAAGATTTTACTTAAATTAAAAATCAAATGTAAAATTTAAAAATGACAGTCCTACTTAAGCTTATATCAGAGATATGTAGGGCTTGTGCAAAGTGTCCTTTTTTATTCTTTGACAAATCTGGTTAAAATAATTCATCAGATGTTTTTAACTGCCTATTTGTATGTATAGTGTTTTCAAGCTGACTTCATGTCTTCAAAAATAAAGTTGAATAGGAAATTACTCTGCCTTTTGATGAACAGGAGCCAAAATTCTTGGAGAAAACTTGCTTATTGAAGTCAGATATATCCGCCTGTCTTTCTGTATCCCATGGTGTAATATGTCTGGTCTGTTTTGGATTGAGACTTTTATAACAGTTTATTCATTATGTATGCCTGGAGCAATGTTTTAACATTACAGCAATGTTTAACCCAACAGGGCTTTGGAAGCTGTGTGGCGAGTCATATTAGGCTGTGTTTAAAGGAGCAGGTTTGCCCAGGCTGAGCCAAAACAAGGGAGTTGCTGGGGCAGCAGCATGGGTCAAGGCAGCCTTTTGCTTCTCCTAGTGAATTTAAATCCAGAGCTTATTCCCATCACCACACCTGTGTACCAGGCATGACAAGCTTTACTGTTTTCCAAATGCTGTGGTGAGGAGTGAATAGTGTTCTAGGCTTTGGTGGTCACTAGTTGCAGTTGTGATTCTGTTGGAGACAAATGTGATGCTGAAGAGCTGAACATCACTTATTGTTTTGAGTGTGCCTACTTCTGGGTACCTTCTTTAGTAACAGGTGAGCAAACTGAAGAGAGTCTCAATGGGAGGAAGAAGGCGTTAAGAGGCCTGCAGGGAAAGCCTGGCAGAACTGGTACTTGTTTTGAATAGGGGAAGGTAGGTTTTGAGAGGAATGTGCCAAGACTCTACAAACTTAGAAAGAAAAAATATTGGCTTTTTTTGAGGAGCATAATTCCCACTGCAAATAGGACGAGAGGTAATTGGCTTAATTTTCAGGCAAAATATTAGTAAGACCTTTTTTAACTTTGCAGTTGGGTTAGCAGTGGAAAGACTCCCTATAAAAATGTGAGCTTTGGGTATCCACACAGGGAAGGTTTAGGTATTTTTGATTAGGCTTCAGGGCAGAGAGGTAGAGTTAGTCAATCTCCTGAGGTCCTTCTATCTACATTTATCTGCTCTGCAATTAGAGAAGCAGTCTGGCAGGTACAGTGTGATTAGCCAAACTGGATTTTGGACTGAACAATGATCAGACATCAGTGTAATAAAAAGAGGAATGGGGTCTTTAAAGACTGTAAGTGATCGTTGCCCTGGGTTAAATACCTTACCAGAGAGAGCAGACCACACCATAATTGTCCTGTGATGACTTAGTGGACCCCAGAGGAAGGAAAACTACTTGACAGCTTTTTTCCCTCTAGCACTTTGAGGTCTCTTGCCAGATATAAAGTGACCCACAGTTGGTTAGCTTGTAAGATTAGCACGCAGTAGGAACTTACAGCTTCAGGCCATTAGTACCCTGTGAACAGCTGCAAGAGCCTTGGTTGAGTTTTATTCAAATATTTAGGCTAATAGCACAGACTGTGATAAGTTATCGCGTTTGGAAGAAAAGAATAAACTTTTATTATTGATAGCAGTTTTTCAATAGCATACAAACAAATCTGGGGGTTCAGCTCTGCCTGGAAGTGGGATCAGCTGATACACCAGAAGGTACCCAAGCATGGGAATCCTTTTCCAAGTAGCCAAGAAAGAGCAGTACTCAACTTTCACTGTATTTTAACTGCAGATGAAATGTGTTTATGGCAGACTGTAAAGAGGAGGTGGTAATGTTTTTTTCTGACAATGATATCACTTGCAAGCTTGTGAGGTAAATGATTGCTCAGAATAACCTTGATCCTTACATACCTTTTATTTAGTAAAAGGAGGTTCTTCCTTTGTAAATTTTTGTGAGGCAGCTGGGGAATATTATTCTTCAGAAGGTTATTACAGCTTTATGAGACTTAATTATATGCAATAATACATATTTCTTTCAAATACTCAAGGATTTCTTTCAGCATGTAAAGGCAGGGAAACAGTTTTTGCTAGATAGCTGTGGGACAGAAAAATTGTTTTTCAGGGTATATAAGCTTTCCTATTGAAGGACATAAACCAGGGGCTGAGGTGATAATTTCTTCTGCAGAAGCTTTGCTCCATGATAGGTATTAATATCTTTTTTTGAACCATGCTAGCTGGTCCATTGGCCTTGTTCAGAACAAGAATCCTTTACAATTGTGGTAGCAGGTGCAGAAAAAAATACATGCTGAAAAAAAAAAAACCAGAAAACCCCCCGTACTGATCCAGTCCTGTTTGCTGTCTTCAACCTGAACTGTTGAATGGGACTGCTGTGAAGTGACCCATGCTGCCCTCCTGCCTATACAGTGATGCTCAGAGAGTGGCTGAGCAGCAGTGGCCATGGCCTCTATGTCCCACTAAAGGGTAGCAGTTCAGTAACTACATCTTCTGCTCTCACCTCTTTCTACAACCCCTCCACAGTTGCCCGTGTATGGGGTACTGGGTTGTGTGATCTGGTGTACTACTGGTATCTTACTAGCAGCGAACAAGCAGGACTGCCTTCACATGCTGTGCGCATGTGTGCTCAGAGGAGGAAGGATGTCTTCTGCCGCTGTTGAGCAGGACATGGGAAGAGGCAAGCCATGGTATGAAGGCCAGTTATACAGTTAAGTCACAGTCTTGTCATGGGAAAAGAGCAAGAATCCCTGAAAGATGGAAATTTTGACAGCATTGAAGACAATGAGCACAGTTAGTACCAAAAATAATCTTTTATTACATTTTATGTTTTAGGCTATAAATAACAGAAGTGAGGACAGTTTTGAACCTGCAGCTTTGCTTGCTCAAGCAGTTCTCAAGGTGGCCAAACTTGTTTCATTCTTTTCTAAAATGTCCTTCTCTGGGGAGAAAAAGAGACCAGAAAGAGAGATCTGGGACAAGTAAAATTCTCCCAGAAAGACTTGGGGGTTTTCCATTATATCTCTGACCTTTAGCTACCTTCTTATGAGACAAATATTTAACTTCCTCATTAGTAAGGTTTTCATCCCAGTTTGTTCAGTCAGTTACCCATCCACCAGGCAGTCAACAGAGCTGTGTGTCTGCTTCAAGACTGCAGAGTAGGTGCTACCACGCCAAAAATCTCTCTCACGCCACTTTTACTGAACTGTGGGCTAGGTTCAGACTGATGTGCAGCTGGTGGACCTTTGGTGTGAACCCAGAGAAAAGCTCCAGTGGATGTAATAGGGATGTATCCCTACTACATCCCCTACAAGGGATGCAGTACTGAAATGCAGCGGTGAAGAACAAAACCCTCTAACAGCTGCCTTGCAGACTTGTACAGACAACATGACAAGTGCATCAGTTCTCTTACAAACCAAGTTTAGAGATTTAGATAGCATTAATGAGGGACCTTCAGTCTTCACACAAGCAGTTTGGTTTCGTTGTGGTAGACTGTGCTGTCCTCCTGCAGCCTGGCAGTGATGGCTGTCACTCAGGGCACAGCTTAGATAAAAGACTTAACACATAGGTGAGAAAGTCTTTATGAACCATTACTAATCTTTGATGGCATCCACGGAGCCCCCTTTTATCTCTTGTTCTAATATTAACTTGGAGCTCTGTTTTCTTGGACGGCTGTTCAGTGCTTCAGAGCTGTGTGTGGTGGGTGCGAGTCATTCAGTCAACTCAAGTGTTTCCGTAGCTAGCAGATACGCACCAAGATACTTCTGTGTACGATTAGCCATTGTCCAGAGCTCTTCCGTGCTGTGGAGGTCTGAAACCAAATGGCATTCACTTCAGTGGGACAAGTAAAAGGGGGAAAAGAAGAGGTTTGATGTCTGTTTACTTTTAATTGTGGTATAGCCTGTATATCTTGGAATCCATAACATGCATTATTCACTCTGTTGTTTATGTTAGTGTTTCTGTATACAGCACTGACAGAATGACACACTGTCCTGTTTTGAGTTAGCATATCTCTTGAGAGCAATAGAAACCATGTGCGCAAGTGGACTGATTCCTCAGGTAGCAGACAGATGAAAGCCATGATTTTGAACTTGCTCTTAGGGACAACTGGGTCAGTTTAAGGAGGAGAATGGTGGAAACACTCCCAGCTGGTTATGCAATATGAAGTGGAAGATTTTGGACTTTCAGTGGCATGTGTTTTCCCCTGCCTGGTCTTCTTTCCTGTCTTTGATAGCCTTGCTTTTAGATGTGCCATCAAGAAAGGCGCTGGCTGTGAGGTGCTACTGGATTGTGCTGTCAGGGAATGGGTGGACGAGGTGTCCTCAGGTGACTGCTGTTACGTGGACACAAGTCCTGGCCCTGGCTCTGGCTCTGAGGGGAACCCCTTGGTGGTTATTATCCTTTCTTTTAAATTTATTTTTTTAGCATTTTAAAAACCTACCCTATAATTTATGTCCTCCATGACACTTGTGCAAATACAATAAATAAATCTTTTCTAATGTCTTTATGGAATTATAAATGTGATAGTTCTAGCAGCTGTTACTGTGTGTGCAGAAATCTTGCTCCTCACCAAAGTCTTCTCTCTATGCTCTGCAGCTAGGTACAGAATGGCTTTGCAGCGTTCTTTGAAAATCAGTACCATGGAATTGTTTTGGTTCTGCAAATCCAAAATCTGGGGGACTGTTATGAGGAACGTCCTTCCTGCTGCCAACTCTCCCCAGCATGCAATGGGGATTCTCCTGTCTCTTGGAATATAGGACCAGGAGGGCTTCTCTGTGAGCCATTGACTCCTGAAGTGTCTAAGGATTCTCAGGTCAAGCCACCTACTTCAGATCTGGTGAGGCACTGGAAGGGGTTGCCCAGGGAAGTTGTGAATGCTCCGTCGCTGGCAGTGTTCAAGGCTGGGTTGGACATAGCCTTGAGTGGCAGGGTTTAGTGTGAGGTGTCCTTGCCCGTAGCAGGGGGGTTGGAATTAGATGATCTTAAGGTGCTTTCCAACCCTAACTATTCTATGATTCTATGATTTTACATGGAAAACCTGTGGGTCTGCATGCTTGCTTCAGAAATTGCTGACCAACAGCTTGTTTAACAAGTGACCTGCTGAAGTTTACTTTGGATTCCACCTTCTGATAGATTTCAGGTGCAGCTTCTGGTGCACTGCTGTAGGCTTATCTGGAAGTGACAACATTCTGGGTTGTATCCAGGACTGACTCTGTTGCTCCTGCAGATTGAAGGAATTGAACCTTCTGCCCTTCTTGGACTGTGGAAGACAAACTTTGTGGGCCTTGAGAGTCTAGCAAGGAAAGCTCTTCAAAGGGCCGGTTAGGCACCTCATCTCTCTTGGGGATATTACTGAAACAGTGGGTGCTCTGTGTTATTGCTATTGGTTTTGATGAACTGACAAGTCACTATTTTATTTTTTTGTGTGTATGTGACAGGGTGGTCTGATGGGGGAGATTAACCTAGAAGGAAAGTTAGCAAAGAAGCAAATACTGGTGATGTGCCAGGAGCTAGACCTTGTTGGGAAATATGTGCAGTTAGAAAATGGTGTTAACGCTGTAGGGCTGCTGTTGCTGGTTTAACCTCCCTTTCTTTGCCCCAGCCCTCTTCCTCATTCCTCTCCTAGCAGCTGGCTTACTCAAATGATTAACTGGGAGCTTCAAAGTCAGTGCCCTTTATTTAGCATCCTCTTTCATATTTTACAAAGAGACAGTGTTTGAAATGCCAGGGGGAAGAGATGGTAATGTCTGTTGATATGGCATATAATGTTAAATAATACTTGCCACTTAGAAGCCTGAAAATGGTAAAAAAACCCAGTTTGAAATCCTTCCTGCTCCCTGCAGAGTTGACAGCACTAGTTGAAGATTGAGTTTTATCCCAGAGATGAACACTGCAGGGTAGAAGCCGCCTGAAAAAGCCCCAGAGGAACAATGAAATCTGTTAATACTGATGTCGTGCCTCTTTTTGGACTTTCCTGATGGCTGTTCTGCAGCACTGAGGCTTTCAGAGTGACTATGATTCAGACTTCTCTGAGTGAGGCTTCGTTTCATCTTGACTAGAGCAAAGAAACAGCGTTTTGTTCCTTTCCCCTTGTTCTTTTGAGAAGATTAAACAAGAAGCAATTGCGTGTCAATTGGCTGCTGCTGATCATAGTGTTTCTTCTTAGATGTCTTGATTAATGGTTTGATCTTGCAATTATTCATTAGGAAATCTGTGGGAATTTTGGGTACATCAGGAGTTCAGGGTCAAATCACGTAGCTGTTCGGTGATCTATTCTGTGTAATGCTCTGAATTAGTAATAAAACATTGGAAAATACCCTTAACCACAGAGGATGGTGTGTATTTGGCCAGGCCCATCCTCCACAGGATTATGATACTTGGGTCTATACTTGTCATGAACAAAAAGTGTTTCAAAATCGTGTGCTTTGAAATGAGCTTGATTTTCTTCTTTTTAGATCTTGGACTTAAAATCCTAACTTGTAAGCCAGCTGTCATTTCCCTTCTAGACATGGGGAAATAATTGCCCAACACACTGTTTTATTTTGCTTGGAAGACTTTTACATAGCTGTAGACTAAGGACAGTAATCCATAATCATATCAAAACTAAGAAAGGGAGTATATTTGTAGACATTTAAAGCTCATATACATTTCATTCTGTGGAGCTCCATTGCCTTGTTTTATTAACTAACATTTGTATCAAGGAGTTTAAGGAGAAAGAAGTCAAGTTTGGCTTTTTAAGTCTTCCCTGGCTATCCAGTAAAACTCAGTATGTGAACTGATGGTGGGTTGGAGAGACGGAAGTGCCTAGATATCTATTGTGAATATTTTGTGTCTTACCTTAGGTTTTACACTGTGAAATTTAAATCCCTGTAGAAGTCATGCAGCCTTTCAGTTTACTTGTTGATAAGCATTAAAGTTTACTTACATTATGCTATTACAGATGCCTAGATTATGTACTGCCCTCTCCTGCTCTCTGGACATAGAAGGTCCTCCTGGATGGAGGAGGAGTTTTCTGATCTTCAGATCTCTTTTTAGGTTGGAAAGTGTGGTGGACTATTTCTGTTTAGATGTTTGCAGTTCCCTTGGATGAGAGAGAAAGCTGCTCAAGCTTGAAATGCTCTTATTTGTGTGAAAGCATAAAGTTTTACTTTAAAGCACTTTATTTTTCCCCAGTTCTTAGCCTCAGGCCAAGCTGATGGAAGCCTGTGGATAGGCTGCAGGAGCCATCTCTATCTGTAAATCAGAGTGCTGGAATTGGCACAAAATAAACTTGGCTTATCTGGCTAGCTGAGTATTTACTTATGGTTTCTGTTTGTTGTACGCTGTGGTATGAATATTGCAATGAAGTCAACCCAAAGGAAATCACTTTATTTTACCTATTATATGGATTGTGACATTTCCTGTGTTTTTTCAACTAAAGCACTTCATTTAGTGGGAGGTGTCCTTGCCCATAGCAGGGGGGTTGAAACTAGATGATCTTAAGCTCCTTTCCAACCCTAACTTTTCTATGATTCTATGATTTAAAGCAGTTACGAATACAGGTTGAAACTGTGGTCTTGCCTCTGCTTAGCTGAAGGATGGATTTGAGAAGCAGTGACCAGTATTTGCTGTATCTGTTTCTTGCTGTTATCCTGAAGTGTTGGCAAAGATATGCAGGCACTGGAAAGAATTCAGCTGATTGCGTATCACGCTGCTTAAGCAGTTTTAAGAATTTGCTTCTATAAATTTCAGTCTGTTCTGTCTCCTGGTTTTATCTCCATCAGATATAAATCATCATGCTGTCAGCCTCTGGATAGCACTGGAATGCTGCTACCCAATTTATTTATTTTATTAGCGTAGCAAAGAAGTCCCACTTGGTTGTTTTTAAAGACATGTATCTCTTAGCAGAGTAAAATCAATCTTTCTTTTAATACTTTGGTGATCTCTGAAGGTCTAAGGAGGGGTACTCTGGTGCCATGTTGCCCTTTCCTACGTCTGCAGCTTCTGGTTTGTTTGGTTGCTGTGGGTTTATTCCTCAGTGCTAGAGAGGGGGAGTAGTTATGCTATGCAAATAATGAATTAGATGCAATGCTTTCCAAATTCATGAGTGCCCACAAATTAGCATTTTGGCAAGTGTTCTGAAACATGTGCTTCCTGTAAGTCACAAACCTGCACCCAGGATGATGTACATTAGTCACTGAAGCCCAGGTCTACCAGTGAATTTATGCGAGGGATGTCCACAGTGGCTAATTTAGACCTGGGAAGCTGGTTCCCAGTGCCCATTTCTTGTGGAAGGTTGGGATTTTGATTCGAGTTCAATGAAGTATTAATCACTAAATTCTTCTACAGATCTGGCTGTGTCATGTTGGTTTTGGAAGGCGTTCTTTATTTTTCCAAAGCCATTTCTTACTTCTTAAAGTGATACAAATTCTGTCACTTAAAATTCTGTCACTTGTCAGTGCCAAGCATCCTTTTTATCTGCGTATGCTTTTCCTATGAGATACTTGTTTGGGGAGAAGACAGAAAACTAAAAGTAGACTTGGACAGAGCTAGAGCATTGATTTTGCATGGGAAATGCTGAACCTTCCAAGGTATCAAAGTTGGTGTTTTGCATTGAGGATGCTGGTGTGGCTTTCCTGCAGGTGAGGCAGTTCCCCTGCAAGCACAAGAGCTGTCATTTGTATATGTGTGGCTCCAATGAGTCCTGTCAGATGGGAAATCAGAAGCAAAAGGAGCAGAAAATAAACATGAATATTAACAAAGGGAGAGCGGAGACAAAACACTTAGCAGTTGCTGACTTAGAGGGGTTGTTATGTATGCATGTTCAGACTGATTTGCTCTACAAGGGTAGAGAATCTCTTGATTTCAATTAGCATGCAGTGGTGCAAATCTTTCCTAATGGGAACTGAAATTTCATTTAAATGTAAAACTTTGCATTCAAGGTGCATTGCTTTTTCCCTTTTCCCTGCTAAGCATGAGAGTTTTACTTATGATGTGAACTGCAGCCTTGGGAAACAAATGCTGATGAGCTGCGCTCGAGCAAAGCCCTCTGGGTGATGCTCAGAGCTACATAAGTTGACATCAGAGCAATTGTGTCCTGCTCCTAGGCAGATGAATGTGTCCTGCACTGCAAAGGCTTGGAGGAGGTGATGCACAGAGAGCAAGGAGCTAGAGGACAGTTTCCTAGTTCCCTGATTTCCTCTTCAGTAAAATAAACCATATATGTCTAGACATAGAAACACCTCTAGTTACTAGAATTCTTCATACACAAGTTGTGTTGAAAAGTCAGTTAGATATAAGATACCAACTTCTTAATGCAGAAAACGTTCTTATCACAGGACTGGTTTCCATAGGCAGGGTTTACCTTGCTAAGTTGCCTTGTTGCACAGGAGAGCCTGACTTTATGCATTACATTGGCCATCTTGGCATAAAGCTTTTGTTCCTCAGCCTAATGTTCCACCATCAAATCTTTAGATAAGGCCATGTAGCAGATCTTCCTGGAAGATACTCAAAACATACTGAAACCAGGGAGGTCATCAAGGGTAACCAGCATGGCTTCACCAATGGCAAGTTGTGTCTGACTAAACTAGTAGTCTTGTATGATGGAGTGACTGCATCAGTGACCAAGGGGAGAGCTATGGGTATCATCTACGTGGATCTCTATAAGGTCATTGATATTCTTACCCCACAATATTCTTACATCTGAATTGGAGACATGTGGGTTTGATGGGTGGGCTGTTAGATGGATAAGGAATTGTCTGGATGGACACATGCAAAAGGTTATAGTTGATGTCTAAGCGGAAACCAGTAGTGAGTAGTGTCCTTCAAGGGTCTGTACTGGACCAATACTATTTACTTTGAGCAATCTGATCTAGTGAAAGATGTACCCCATGGCAGAGGTTGGACTAGGTGATCTTTAAAGAGTGGAAATTATCAGTTTAGGTGGCTGCAGGACTGGGTGTCAGCTTTATTTCCTGTGGTACTCGCAATGCTTCATGCCTCAGAGGGAACCCACCACGGCTTTTCTCTCAATACAGCCACACACGTGCAAAGTGAGACTGTATGTAGCAGTTTCTACAACAGGGTTTCTTAAGTGAAAACCTCATATGTCTCATAAGCCAAACTGCAAAGAAAAATAGAAAATAATACTGACATTTGTTAAAAAAAAGGAAAAGAAACAGTTCAGACATACAGGGATAGGGTACCTATAAAGCCAGCCATGTCAGAAATCAATTCACTTGGAGCTTTTAATATTAGTCACAGTCACTTTGTAAGCCTGCATTTTAAATTACAGCTTACTGATCCTGTGTGTTTCCCTGCTGCTTCTAAATTAACAACGTAGTGTAGCATGTTTTTGTGTGTACATCTCTAAGGCCTCTGTGTGATGCTGATTACATTTGGCTAAAGGGAACTGTATGAATTGGCCTTTCTCAAGGAGGTCTTTGCCAAGGCTGGGGCATACTTGTTCTTTCCTACTGACACCTCTGCTTTAGGGTGGAGTTTGTTTTACTTGTGCCATGCATTGCTGCTCCAAACATAAAATATTCAGAGTCAGTCTTGTGAAGAATAAAGTACAATTAAGTGCTGTTGAAGGCTCACAACTAAAGAGTAGGCTCAGACCACTAAAATAAAAGTTTTTTTGCAGCACGGCATGCATGGTAGTCTGATCCAGGCTTCTTCTGTGGTGTTGAATGTCTAGAGTGTAGGTGTTTCTGAGGCGGTCTTCCAGGCTTCCTTTGCAGGTCATGGAAAGACATGGATGTTTCCACTGTACAACTCATCTTAATTTAGATGTCTACTCTATAGTGAGATGAATCATTCCATTAAAGAGCCTGCCTGTCTTGTCTCTTCTGTCAAATAACTTAGCTCCCTAGCCCACTGTGGGATCTTGCTCCTTGGTTCTCCGCACTGCAGGAATGTTTCTTCATTCCCAGCTCTCTTGGGAGTCGGCCAGCTAATTGCCTCAGAGACTAAATGTGGGTGTTCATGAGGGATCCTTCACTGCTGAAGCTGCTCCATGTCGTCAGTGAGAGGAGCGGTGTGCCAGGTTCGGCCGCCTCCACCTGCAGGAGCTCTCCCACTCATCTCGGCAGGCTTTGCGCTTGTTGCATGTCCCTCGTGAGGCGTGCTGGCACATCCCATAAAGCCAGCACTTAGGTGGGCTGCAACATGCTGCTTTTGCTATTTAAGGTTCTTTTGAATTAGAGTGGGGGCAAACAAAACAACAAAACCACTACAAAATAATATGCTTAATGCCACAGGTGCTCCAGAGGGAGTCTTAAATACAGTGATGTCCAAGCCCCAGATCACATCTAGGGTCAGTCCACTCTGTTTCAGGAGTGCACTCTAGTAAATATACATTTGCCTTGTAGATGTCTGAAATCCTGCAATTTGAATCCCACTCACTGCATTTTAAACTGGTATAAAAGCCCTGTGAAATTTCACCCACCATCAAGCTCTGTTCTGCTGTACCCCTCTACAAGGGGTGAGTGTGGTGATACACAGAGCAGAGCCAGAACAGTCAAAGGTGAGGATCTTTATGTAATTTGTTTCTATGGCTAGCACGTTTATGGTGATTGGAGCTTATTGCCACGAGTGCTTTCCACTCACGTTTGATCCTGTCTCAAATGTGAAAAATCATTGTTGCATGGTTTTATCAGAGGATTTTTTGGTTTTCCCTTGATTAAGACATCTGTGTATGTATTGACAAGTGTTTTGTTTCTTCTTTGGAAGCAGCAGACTGCTTGACAGGGCAGTGGGCTTCCCAAATTATAAGCATGGCTAATATGTTTCTTTAATAAGCTGCTAAAAATGAAGGAGGTTTAAAGGAGAAAAAAAAAACAGCTACTGAGTTAAAAAAGATGGAACTATGTAAAATTTCAGTAAATCATAATAATATAAATAATTGCAAGTAAAAATAAGTAAAAATTCCCTTTCAGATTTAAGCAGAAGGGAAGAGAGGTGTTCAGCTGTTTGGATTAGTATGCTGAAACTAGGATTGATCTGGAAAGAATGTCGTCATTCATGTGTTCAAGTTTGTGCTAGAAAAGACAGAAATTTTGCAGATCTGCTGTTTTACACCTGGTGGTTTATGAGCCTTGTACACATGTTGATCTGAACTTGATATTATTATGTTAGGGTTTTAGGATAAAGAATGTATCCTAGTTCATTAAGGGATTATCAGATGACTATCACAGATGGGTGATGAGAGAGAAAAATCTAGGCAGGAATGGTTTCCAGAGTAAAGTCACTGTGATTACTGTCAAATTGGTCTGAAGGAAACGTCGGTCCCTATCCTGAAGTGTGTAGTACCTGGGAAAAAAATCAGACCTTCAAATGCATCATAGTTTTTCTAAAACAGCAATGACATCGCTGTAATATTTTCTTTGCTCTGTAGTTATCTCATGTGGTGAAAATTTAGACATCATGCTGGGTAACATTTTCTGGATATCCGTTACCCTTCTGGGATAGCTGAAGTCAGTATCTGACCAATGACTGAAAAAGTCTTGCTGAAGACTCATTTTTCTTACAATTTCAGGTAACATGTTCATGAGCAAAACAATGTATATAGAGGGATACTTCAAGATGCTCAGTATAATGCTTTGTATGTGGTCTTGTAACTTTCTAGGCACTGTCATCCCTTTATATCTTGGAATTAGGACATACTGGTGTTTGGAGAACAGTCATGCTGCCACATTAGATGAGCCCTTACCCTAGGGAGATTGCATGCTGATGGCAATAGGTAGAGATGTAGAATGTCTGCACCAGTTTTCTGGGTCCTCCTGGGTGACCTTGGGGAGATCTGTCTGAATTTCATATCCAAAACTGTGTAACATGGACTGTAATACCTCCTTTGTTCCTATTCTGTACTATTTACTCTAGAGGTTTCTGTGATGCAAGTGAGAAAATCCAAATCATGATGCCATAGTAATGTTTCCTTTGACTAAATAAAATTGCTAAGTGTAGAGGGGCAAACTTCTCAGAATAATGAAATGTTTATCAGGAATAAACCTGATTTTCACAAAGCAGCTGGTTGAGGGGCACCAGGTACACTTCAGCTGTAGAGTTATTTGAGAAGGCCTATATGGAAACACTATAGAACAGGCTGAAAGTTACCTGAAAAGCTATAAACAAAGGCTACTGTGTACATGAGGAATGTCTCCTTCAGGTGGATATTCTGTGAGTCCTAAAGATACCTATACTGTATCATTGACACCAGTGAGTTAGCTACTGGGAGGGTGTACCTGGTCTAAGAGGTGTACTATATTTTCACCCCTGTTCAGTGTCTGTGCATCTTATTGTAAAACACTTATTAAAACACCCCACGGGGTCTTTAGTAGGTGTTAGAAAGAGAACTCTCTAATGTATTCATTAGTGAATGAAAATAAGCTGCTGCTTAGTAAGGAGCCAGGGGCCACATGTGAAGTTTGAGAAGCTATTCAAAAGCATTGCTGTCAAACACAAGCGTGGCTCTGATCTCTGTCAGAAAAGCAGCATCTATGTAGTGTTTCTAAATTTAAAGAACTATATAAAAGATTGATCTCTTTCCATTTTTTTTGTGGGATTTTGTTTTCTTTTGTTTGTTTGTGTTTTGTTTTGTTTTTGTTTATTTTTCAGTGAAACTGCATTATTATGTCAGTTTTAATTTTCATTTTCCTTTGCTTGTTGATACAATTTGAAGTCGGTGGGAAGGCAGTTTGGTTTGTCATGTTTAAAATTTCAAGAACCTGAGAGTAAGCCACAGTAGCTCTTGGTTATTGCACTCCGCTGAAAAAGAACCTCATTCACATGCTTAATTATAGGGACTTTTTCTTCCCCATCAACTCTGTGCAGAATATTCTTGCTGAACGGTGCCACAATGGCCACCCTGCCGTTCCCCTGCTTAATGAGCTACTTCTCACACAGACTTCAGAATAACTGGGCACAGATGTTTAGGTGTCTGTTTTGATGGTTTTTTTCCCCCCAGAAAATGATTGTCAGTCTTCATTTTCACTTCAGTTTTCAAGTCTTCATTTCAGCTTTCAAGCCTGTTGAAACGGCAGCATTCCTGTCATTGCAAACGTTATTCAGCCATGTGAACTGTGATTCATTCTGAAAGATTACATGCATTTCCCTCCCCAGTGTGCACATGTCCTCTTGCTGTTAGCTGTATGCAGCCTGCTGTCTGCAATCAGTGGGTCAGGGGTACATGCTGCTGCAGAGCTTTCTTGCTAGCTTGCTCCAGCCCTGTGCTGTGCACAGTCTAGGAGCCCATGTTTCCTGCAGGCAGCAAGTTTCAGAGTGGCTACTTTCATATGCTTCTGGGGAAACAAATATGTCTCTTTCAGCATCTCTGTACAATAAAAAGAAACCAAACACCAAAACACATACACACACAAAACAAAACAAACAAACAAAAAAGCAACAAAACCCAAACCAAACCAAAGTCCCAGACAAACCCAAAGAGCAAACCTTAAAGAAATAATAAACCTCATACAACCCTCCCTGTTCACATTTACTCCAGACTGTGTTTACTTAGGCTGTAAAAATATCAGTTCATGGTACCAGCTCAAGACAAGCTCATCTGGTCTGGTGGTCCTCTCTAAACACCTTTCTTTTCTAGTTTTGCCTACTCTTTCTTTCCTGCGTTCCTCTCTGGCGTCAGAGGATCCCTATTGTCACTACTCCTTTTCTCCTGGTGCTGCAGACCAGTCCTGTCTGGAGGCTCAGCACCCCACCTCTCTGATCTGTCTCCATCCTCTGTGGGTAATTGCTATTTCCTGTATGTTTCCAGGGCTTCTTTTGAAATAAGATCCTGTGAGAATCCGAATGATGTTCCTGTTTGGTATGTTACTGAATGTCAACATGAACCCATGTGGTAAAAACCTGATCCTGTTTGTTGTGGAAGCCCAGTTAATTGGGGATGATTAAAGGGAAGCTTGGTAGTACCTTCTCAGACATGGAAGTGAGTTATGGCGCCTGAAGAAGAAAAGCCATGAGGAATCGATCTTAATTTAGTACAGCTTAACATTGTGCTTGTATTTTTTATCTACTTGAGGACAACAGATAACGTGTCTAAGCTTCCTAGTGTGACAAAAGCAGGCACGATTTGGAGAAGGTGGCACAGATGAGAGCGCAGAGCCCTGTTGCTCTGCAAGCATGTGTCTGAAAGATCTTTTCTGTCCCACTCTACGTGGGAAGTGTTGCTGGGAAACCTGTTAGGGTCCCCAAGGTTCAGAGCTGAGGTGGCTCGCAGGGAGTGCAGAAAGCATCCACCAAAGCTGTTTCCTACTGGCTATGAAAATAAGGAGTGGTAGGGCTACGGGCAGCCACATTGACCTTTTTTTTTCTGTAAAACAAAGAATTCTGGTGTATCTTGTCAGGCAAGAGGGCTTTTGTCAAAGACTGCAAGAAGCTGGCTTTTCTATCAAATCGAGATTTTAAAAATCAGATTGTTTGCAGGGGTTTCTTTGGTGACTCATGTTTGCAATCCAAATTCTTGTTTCAGTGGACATTCGAGCAGAGATATGCAAAAGATATAAATTTTTTTCACTGTTTTACTAGATGATTTAGTTAGTCAAATCTTGGTTTTCTTCAGGTGTTTTTACAAGCCGGGGCTTACTTGGGTGTCCTAGAATAACTGTGTTGACACATGTAGCCTGGATGAAGAGCCCTTTCTTTCTAATTACCTACATCTGCTTTCAAAGCCGATCATGATAAATTATAGTTAGATGCTCTTTCACCATAGTTCAAACCCTACTTTATTCTGAAATACTTTGATGTGTAGGCAAGCTCCTAGGAAACTCTTTTTGTTTGAAATTGAATCACCTCAATTTATTTGCCCTCGTATTTTATCCTTGTACTGAGAAATGAATTCTATTTTTTAAGGTGTTTTTTTACTTTGCTTTGCAGACTGTAAAATGGCATATAGAGCTACAGCCATGGGCAAGTCCGACTCCTTCCCTCGACAATGAGGCCTTGAGATTCCTGAAATACATTAGTACTTCTCAGGTAGGTTTTTCATTCTGGTCTCTATCTAGAAAACATTTTGTCTGGCACGGACTGTTCCCTCTCAGGTAAGGAAGTAACCTTACACCAGACTGGTTTTGAAAATACTTTATTTCCATAGTATAGAATGCTAACCTAGCACTGACATTCAACATAAATGGGAAAGTCAAAACAGGATAGAAATAATGCATTGTTTCCTTGCTTTCTACATGGGTTTATGTCCTGACAGGTGGAGGTGAAATTCCAGATGTGGTTCTTCTCTCTGAGACATAGAAAACTAGAGAGCACTCTGTAATGGGAGAACTGTGTATTCAGCCACTCCACTTCTCAGTAAGATAACCAGGCTTATTTTAGCTTAAAAGAATTCATTTGAGGCTCCCAGTAAAATGAGAAGAAGGCATCAGTCCCTGACTTAAACAAGTTATCCCAGTAGAATCCTGGTATTTTAAGAACAAAAATGACCTGGAAAATTAGTGGGTTTATGTGCTTTTTCAATGGTGACCTTTCCAAATCCAGATTGTGTTGACAGATACTTCTAAGGTTCAGCATATATGGAAATTGGGCCATCATATCTTAATGGAGGTATCGTTTCTGTACAGCAGCATTTATGTATGCATTTGGGGCAATAAAAGATGGAAAAGGTGCTGAATACTGATAATTCTGACAGGATGTCTGCCCTTGGTACCCAGCCTATCAGCCGTTGACCAGTGAATACAAATTTAGCTGCACCATTGCTTACTCTGGAGAACAGAAAAAAGCCTCAGGTGTTCCTGTCAGTGATATGTCATTCACATATGAAATTCTTTGTTAATGCAATGCTTTCAAGGCTAAGATGAGATTCATGTGAAACATATCTGAAAATACACTGCTCTGCTGATGGTGTGGTAGCTGTGAGGGAAGCAGTGTGTTCACTTAGTTTCTTTCCAGTGGGTACTCCTGGCTAAATGCTCAAGAAAATGACATCTCTGCCTTCACTCATGCCAACACTAAGAGGACAGGAGGCAACATGATGCATGTGGAGACAGCAAGAGATGTGTGTAGAGCTCTTTGTTCTGTTGTACAGAAGTTTATGCTGTAACAGACATGTTAAGCTCAAAATGCCTTTCTTGGTGACTTAATAAACTGTGGCAGATGCTGCTAAACTCCTCTAGTTGGGTCAAAGCCTACAAGGGCATCACCTACTAGACAGTTTATTACTTCTGACACACTAATCAAGAAGTTTTGTTCCCAGAGTAACTGACCATGGAGGAGGACACACAAACAGAAGTGAAAACAAAAAAAGAGAGAAATCCTCATTCCTGACCTGGAAGATTTTATAGATTAATAACTGACAGGATAACACCATGATTGGTTAGAGCACTTCTGGAAATGGAATCATCTTATGCAGATGAGCATGGGATCTCATTTTCCTTGTTTGCTGAACAAGTGTTTATTAATTACTGTGCCTGAGTTCTGCTGCCCATCATTAGTGTAGAATGTCTCAAAATGCTGGAGGAGGAAGATGCCACATCAGTAGGATTGGGATGTATCCAGAAAAAGCTTCTTCAATGCTGGTATCTAATGATCAGAAGAGCCATGTTGTTTGTACAATAGCAGTGAGTAAAAACCCAGAACAGGACATGAGCTCAGAGCATCAGGGCCTGTAAATCATGAAACAGGCTGCTGATGGTGCTGAAGGCAGGGTTCTGTGCTTTTTATTTTACTTTTAATTTTTGGTAACAAGAGCTACTAGGTAACAAGAACTGTTAAAGATTGCTCCAAATTCTGAGTGTTGTAATTGTTCATAATGCCATGAGTCAATTAAGTGGAAGCATTGTAGAATCTTAGTTCTTTGTAGAGAGCGCATTATTCCTTTGTGTCTTATTAGTGCTTATTATTGTAATGCCATTTATTCCTTGATTGTTATGCTACTGAAGGGAAATGGGTAATGGGGTGCAGTGCAAATCATTGCTTGAAATTTAGTGAATCTTGAGAGCAGCATGAAGAGATCCTATATTAGCTTTTATGAATTTTCCATGGGATTGTGAGCTGAGCAGGAACAGGGAGGCAGTGATGCAGTGTGCAGCTTTTTGGGTATAATTCTCCAGGTAATGACCTTTCACAGCTTAATGTTGTTAAAGAGTGAGAGTTCTGTTTACTTATAATAAGGCACATGGTGTGCCTGCCACAGCAAAGGCTGCCTTCCAGCTTTTACTCCACCTCTGTGTTAAATTGTTCCATTTCTGTGGTTCTAGGTGGAGTTAGATGTGTGCTTTTTAGCTTGGCTAAAACCAGGAGCTGAGCCTGGACAGGCTGCTGTAGAGGAAAGAAGGAGCAAAATGAGAACAGCCAGTTCAAGACTGATGTGTAATCTGGTTTTGTCTCTACTAGTGTTCTTTACAACATTTTTATTGTTGGCTTTCTAGCAGTGCCAGCTCCCATCCCTGCAGCCAAGGTTGGTACTAGGCCCAGAGAACAATTTTTTTGTCATAATGGCTCAGCTGGGTTCCTGCAGCTCTTCTCAGTCTCTGCTTTCCTGTCTGCGTGTTCTCAGCCTGTGCCCTGCAACCCCTAAATTTGATAGCCAGGCTGCACGTAATTTGAAAAACCCTTCAAAACCCAACTGTAAGCAGGTGCTGATGCAGTGGAGCCCAGCCTCTCGTGGGCAGAAGCAGCCACAGCTTTGATGCTTCTGCTTCCTGCTGCCCACTTACTGCTGCTGTGGTGGCAGCTGTACACATCACACTGGCTTTCCATTGCCTGATGTGCCCTGGCTCCTGGATGTTGGAAAGGCTGCAGCACACCTCAGCCCCATGCCTACCTTTTCCAGACAGATATGGACAGGCAGAGCTGGTGCTGCAGGCAGGGGCTCCTTTGGGGGTGTCACTCTCTCTGCAAAAGCTATAGCTTCACTGGCTTGGTCACTGCTGTGTTTTTGCTGTTGTAGGCTGCTGCTCAGCTGCTGGCAAAGCTGACTTCACCTCTCAGTTAAGTGTTTTTTGATACTTCCAGGTTTCTGAAGAATCCAGCGTGTTATAGTCCTTGCTTTCTTGTCTTTATGAGAACTTTGACTTACAGTGTTCCTCTCTGCAGAGGAAGATGATTCCTCTGTTTAGTTAAGCACTTGCTTAAATCCCTTTGTTGTTGGAGAGGGGATGCATTGGGTTAATGATCAAATCCCTTATGGAACTGAGATCAAGAACACTCTAGATAAAGTATACAGTAGACATTGCAGTGGCGCTGCAACTTGTGATTACAGTCTTGAATTGTGACATAATTTTAGTGTTATTCAGGATGCAGAATCCACTCCAAGGTTTGAAAAGAAAAAATAATAATTTTAATACTGAAAGAATTTTTTTGTGGGAAAATTGATTTTGGATTTGGTTCTAATGGTTAATTATTTGCTTTTCAGATTGCATTGCTAACTGGGGCATTATGTAAACCTCTAATTTCGCCAAGCAGAACAGATGATCAAGGAAAAAAATCATCACATCTCCATAGCTGTGTCTCAGATTGACAGATTTAAATAAAGCCAGTTAACATTTTCCTTCTTTCCACTTCTTTCCTCAGAAGGCAAATTAAAAACAAATTTAAAGTCCTGCCTTAAAATCTTCTGATTTCAACAGATTTCATGTGAGCACATGAACTTGAACAGCCTGAGAGGGTACTCTGAAACTCCAAAGAAGCCCTGGTCTGTATGTCTTGACGAAAGGTTTAGCCTCATTCATCGAATCAGAAGCAAGCAATGCCGTCTCTATTCTCTCGGGTAAGTGCTCTTTTTGAAGACAGCAAATTGTTTCATGACACCTAGCTTCAAAAAGCCCTATAAATGCAACACAGGCTGCAACAGAGTTGCCTTTTAAATATGGACCTATTGATGTGCTTCTATACAATCTCCTTTTAGGAAAACAACCTTTCTCCATGAGGGTCTTTGTTCTCCTTTGCTTTTCTAATGTTTGTATGAAAACAAATTGCTGAATGGTGAATGCTAGTTCAGGTAGAGAAAGATGGAAATTAGTGAGGTAAACTGAGAAACCTACAGCATCTTCCCTGAGCAAGTGACCTGCGTACTTATAAATCTTCATTAACTAGCCCTAGAACAAAATAGTACGTTTCCGTATGAGAGTGTGTTTGCTAAGCACTTCAGGAGTGACCTGCTAAAGTGATGATAATAAAGACAGTTGTGGCTTTATTTTAAAATGTTTGTAGTGTTTATGGTGTTTACAGCTCTTGAGATTGAAGTTTTCACTCTTCACAGAACAAGTCCATTCACAGGTGGTAAAACCATGAGTGCAGTCTGTTCGCCTGCTATTAAAACACTGCTTTCTGGGAGGATGAGGGAGGTCATTGGGCCATGCTGGCCTTTTGCATTACCCATCAGTGCACAGGTGCATTAGGAGAATAATTGTTGGGCTCTGGAGCTTGTGTCACACAGATCACCACATGGCTGCTGCCTAATGAAATGCCTTTGCTGTCCTGGGAGCCAGCGTTAGGTTAGAGATGTATTGGAAATCTTCATCTCCCTCCAAGCAACACAAGTTATTTCTGTGATTTTTTTGCTCCTGTGGGTTTACAAATGTTGGATAGCAACGATCTGTGTCTGACTGACATTTCTCAATGATTAGCACACGGCGGTTAATGCCAGCATTTAATGTAGAGCACACTGCAGTCAGAGACAGTGTTTTCTGTTACTTGGGGTAGCCATACATTTGAATCAAGCTTATATTGGGCTGGAAAGACCAAAATCCTCAGAGTTTTGTTCAGCTGCATTGCTGTGTGGCAGGTCAATACCATGCCCCTTAGAGACAAAACACATATACAAGGAGCAAATTCCTCTCAACTATTGTTGCTTCTTATTTCTGAATATTCTTTGCAATCTATTTCAAATTATACTTACCTGATTTTAATGCAAAATACAGGTTTAATTCCATCTCCTTCCCTCCATGCACCTCCCCACCCCTCTCAGTTTTTCACATTCTTGTGAATGTTAGGAGAGACCTTTCCATGCTAAGGTCCGTATTTACCTGCTTGGCTGTAGTACTGGCTAACTGCCTGAGGATCCTTCCAGTAGTCAGTAAGGAGAGGATGGCACATTCAGGTGGAAAATCAGCTAAGCTAAATAACATTTTGAAGGTAGGTACAGCTTTTCTTAGATTGTAGAGGAAGTCTGAGATAATGTGGCTGCTGATTTTAGATGACTTGGCAAGGTACTCAAAGTTTAGTGGAATTAATCTAGCCCTTGCCCTTCAGGTTACATGACCATTAATATTATACCTGAGCTCCTATATTAATGTCCTTCTTCCTTTTTGCTATAGACCAAGTGTGTATTGAGAATGGTTATTTTTGTTGAATTAACCAATTGGCACAAAAACAAAGTTGTCTTAATCTGTGCTGGGAAATACAGATTTGTTTGGAGCTGACCAGCACAAAGGTAACATTCTAATGCTTCTTAACAAACTTGAGCTAGTGCATTGGAGCAATCGCAGGCACAGCTACAGGTTGGGCAGAGAAGAGATTCAGAGAAGCCCTGTGGAGAAGGACTTGGGGGTGTTGGTCAATGAGAAACTTAACATGAGCCAGCAGTGTGTACTTGCAGCTCAGAAAGCCAACTGTATCCTGGGCTGCATCAAAAGGAGCATGACCAGCAGGTCTAAGGAGGTGATCCTGACCCTCTACTTCGCTCTTGTGAGACCTCACTTGGAGTATTGTATGCAGTTCTGGTGTCCTCAACATAAAAAGGACATGGAACTGTTGGA
>JASSUY010047663.1:0-70522 GCA_032466535.1 Forpus xanthops
TCATATGGGAGGTGCTCCAGTCCCCTGATCATCCGCATGGCCCTCCTCTGCACTTGTTCCAACAGTTCCATGTCTTTTTTATATAGATCCAGTAACCTCAGTAAACTTAGGAGCACTGCACCCTTCAGAAGGAACAGAACTGTAAAAAAAATCCGTGTATAGCTGTAGCATTCCCTGAGGGGAACTCAGCAAAGCACTTTGTCTAAGCAATGCAATACCACTGTTAAAAAAAAATAAAACCCACCAAACCACTCTGCAACATCTCCTTTAGCTTATAGGAACTGAGAAACTTTTAAACAAGAAGTCCTGCAAGAATAAATGTTACAAGCGATACTCCCCAAAGTTCCTAATTTTTGCTGGTTTTCCAGCAAGGAGAACCTGATATTCTGTCCATAACTTGACAGAATTAAAAAACTTACTTCAACTTCCTCCCCTGTAGTGTACATGAGCTCTGTCACCAAATCAATAGCAGCAGCTTCTCCACAAACGTGGATTTCTTCTGCACAGAGTCCTAAACAAGAACCAATGAAATAAAATGCAAAATGTTATGTATTTATAGACTACAGTAACTTCAGCTGATTTTTAAGTTAACCAAAATTACATTTTGTTTGCTAAACATGTCAGTGAGGACTGCATTTCACCTCCTTCAACACCCCTGATCAGTATCTAATGCCTCTCCCACAATACACTGCTTAGAGCGGCTTTTGATCTCACAACAGTAAGTGTTGCTTGGAAATCCATTAGTATGATAATCAGAGTAGCTAATTCCTTGTTGCACCCTCTCGGCCAAAACAAGAGGTACCCTCAACCACTGAACAAATGGAGCAAATATTTGAAAATGTTTTATTTACTACTAATGTTTTACTAACTCACAAACCACAGCAGAACATAAGAGCTTTGTTTTCTGCATGACCTCCTAAAATTATGAATATGTCCCAAATGCAGTCAGAACCAAAAAGGTAATAAAACAGGAGGTAGAGGAAGTGTAATAAATCATGCTGTTGAACTTAGCACTAAGAGCAGTGGAGGAAAATAAGGGGGGAGAAGTCAGATTCCAGACTTGTGCTCAAAATCTGAGGAAAAATGAGTTTCAAAAAATCCTCTTGAAAAATCCTAAATTTATAAAAAGAAGCATTCCTCTAAGAATTTAATAGGCCAATGAAGCTCTGTAAATGAGTACTTTATAATAACACTATAAAATATTTAATGTTTTTCATGTTGTCATGCATTTAACAGTATCTCTTCACAACAAAATCTCTGAACAACTGTGTTGTTTTAACTGAACAATAAAAAGCAAACCTTTAGAAAATAATCAACGTAAAAGGACAACATAGTTTAACAACACAAAGACTCCATATTACCCTAGGAAGCAAAACTAACAGACATCTGCATAACTTAGAAAATAGAATCTTAAAAACAAACAAACAAACAAACAAACAACCCACATTCATTAAGTAAAACATGACAGGCAGCTTGCTGCATACAGACAAATCCTTTAAGGCAGAGTATCTCTCTGTCCTTCTGTGAGAAGACATAAGAAAAAATATTCACTTTCATTTTGCATCCCATATTGTAACCAGTTATTAATATTCTGACTGATAAGCCTGAATTTAATGTGCCATTTACAGTGACACTAAACTAGCTTGTTGTCAACACAAACAAGATTACCTAGAAGGGCTCTTGTCCAAGCCCACCCTCTGGCAGGATCTCTGATCATCTGAATTTCATCAATCACAGCAACTTCATCTTAAAACAAAAAAGAAAAATATCATGCATCAAGGAAGAGCATCTAGAACAGCAAATTAACACAGGAAGGAACTTAAAGGCTTGCTAAAAAAAGTTGCTCAAATCAAGTTAATCCTCCACCACCAAAAAGCTATTCTGAGATGATCAGTTTTAACTCCTGTAACAGAGTTTAGAAATCGTTCAAATAAGAACAAAAAAGAATAGTTCAACTACCTCAGAGTCCAGGCAATAGCACACATGAAGATATCACAGATATGACTGAAACAATTCTGTATACATACAAGGTGTGTTAGTGCTGCACATTTCAATGGTACAAGCAATATGAGGAGCTTGTCTGGCATCTTCGTTGGCATACACACGTTCTTCTCCTGTCACCAAGTCACATGGCACATTCTAAAGGGATTCAGAAAATTCACATTAAGTTTCTATAATATAACAAAATCCCCATACCAAAGAAAAAAAAAAAAAATTGGCTTCTTAGAGTAGCAACAGTACAGTGGACACTATCCAGAAAACAACGACTCAGCCTTTTGAGACTTGCGCCCTATATTTCAGTTCTATCAGGCTGAAGGGTATAATGAAGAGGTAGTGTCTGTAACTAGATGCCCTCCCCTACTCCTGCGGGATATTACATCTCCTCTGAGCATTTCAGAGTTGTCACATCTGCAACTAAAGAACTGTCAGAAGAACTGTAATACAAGGGGCTCATAAAGCATTGACTAGCAGTGAAGGAGCCTTACAAGCTCCAACCTTCTCCAGTTCATATGATTGCCCTATTGGATGTCTCACCTACTGCCTTATATTCACATAGCAAGAGTTCATGAAGACTAGCTGTGAGACAGCAGGGGCCACCATCCTCTGTCAGCTCTATGCTTGCTGAATCTCAGGGAGATGGCTACTCCTTTCATATTTACAGCCACATGTACGCAGGAAGCCCTGTTTAAGCCTCAAGGGCTAAGCATATCCATGAGCTGCCAAGTGAAAAGTCCTTGCACACACTAAACTCATGGGAAAAAAGTGCAGTAACTCTGCTAACCAAGAACATCACTGCATGGCACCCATATTCTCTACAAGGTACTTGTTACAGACACCTCCTAGGACAAGCCAATCTTTTCCACATGTTACACTGATAAACGCATAATTGGAATTACAAGCTCTGAATCACAGACTTGTCAGAAAAAGAGAAATCATAAGATCATGTGGTAAACACTACACTGTACATACATACTATGCTGTATTAACATGTGAGTTGTTACTATAATGCTTGAGAACTGGTGTGATTCTGTGTAGCCAGAAACTCACTGATGAGGAGTCTTCAAAAGGATGCCGGAAGCAATTAAAAAAAGTACTAATGAAAATTGCTTCTAGGGACCTGACACAAGGCACTGCTCTTCAACTCAACGCATCTGAATCTGTAGAAATTTTTATTAGATGGTTCAGTGAAATATAATTCAATATTGAAGAAGGTTGAGGGGAGTTAAGCAAGGGTAGTTTCTTGCCTACAAGCTAAAACAAACCATGGGCAAAAGAAGCCATGGTTCCCACACTGGAAAAACTAATAGTAAAACCTGGCTAAACTCAGGAAAATGAAGACAGGTCACAGGGAGGATTACACAGCCTGTTTTGGGGAAAGTGATGTTCCATTTGGGGAAATGATGTACCATTCTGCACACCCAAAGCAGAAATGCGCAACTGGTGTTCACATGAGCTGTTACTGCAAAGGAAAGGCACTCATTCAAGCACATTACTTCACGGACTAGCTTAAGCAACTACAGTACTTTACAAACATGCACACATGAGACTGTTCCAGTACTAACGATACAGGTAAGTAATATAACATACTGACAGCATTATTACTCTTTTGGAAGATCTCATGAGCCAGAAGTTTTAGTGGACCACAGTATATTCCAGATTTTGCTGACAAAAATCTCTGGATAGCATGGTAAGTTTTTCCACTGTTTGTAGGACCAGCATGGAATATTATCTTTCTCTGAATAGCTCTGGCATCTGGATACCTACAACATACATAAAAAAGACTTGTTGAACACTTAATCTGGTTTTCTGGATACTGATACAGGGGTAATTGTAAATTAGCTTAAAAATGTACTTATTAGTAGACTTTTTAAAGTATGTTGAAAGCAGAATGATCAAGTTCATAGAGACACTATAATTAAGCTACTAAGTCTTATACATTCATCTTCTAAACAATGCAATGCTTTCAAAGATTTAGAGCGGAATTCATACAGTCTGTTCAAAATAATTCTCACTACTGTGGTCTCTTTCCTTGGATATATTAATATTTTCATGCTACAGCATGCAACCTCCCAAACAGATACAGCCAGAAGACAGTTGGGAAGACAATACAACACAGCAACTTTAACAGCCAATATAATTGTATTTTCCTTTTAATTGACTGCAACGTATCATGGAACAAAGAGTACCTGACATTAATTACTGAAAAAACAGAGAAATGGAACTGAAAATTAAGTGCAATTATACATTAAAAAGCTTAGGTCCACGGACTATGAAATTCTGCTACACAAAGAAAATACTGCAACCACTTAAACACACTGACCAGTTGGGTGGCAATCTTAAATCACTAATCTTGCGTAGATCATCCATACAGTCCAGCATTGGAAAGATCTGCTTTGCATGCCTCAGGAAAAATGGAAAGAGATCATCCACATGACCTAGAAGACAAATCGTTTTAAGAAAGTTGCATGCTTGTCCTGAAGGTGTGTTTCTCCATAATAAACTTTACCAAAAAAAATTCTACTACTTCCACCAGACATTTAGATCATTCTTTCAACTTCTGGCTCCCTACAGTGCTCAATAATTATCCCAATGGCAGAACGATAAACTAACATGAGTACACAGACTCACTAAGCCATGTACTACAAATTCAACAGTTTGAAGAAAAAAAAAAGAAATTCAGTATATTCACACTAGTAGCCTACATGTCTACAGAACTTCTAAATTGTCCACCTTTCACAGGATCCTGCCCCTCTACTCTGCTCTCAGAGACCTCACTTGGAGTACTGTGCTCAGTTCTGGTGTCCTCAACATCAAAAGGACATGGAACTGTTGGAATAAGTGCAGAGGAGGGCCACGAGGATGATCAGGGAACTGGAGCACCTCCCATATGAGGACAGGATGAGAAAGTTGGGGCTGTTCAGCCTGGAGAAGAGAAGGCTGCATGGAGACCTCATAGCAGCCTTCCAGTATCTGAAGGGGGCCTATAGGGATGCTGGGGAAGGACTCTTCATTTGGGACTGTAGTGATAGAACAAGGGTAACTGGTTCAAACTTAAACAGGGGAAATTTAGATTGGATCTGAGGAAAAAATTCTTTATTGTAAGGGTGGTGAGGCACTGGAATGGGTTGTCCAGGGAAGTTGTGAACGCTCCATAGCTGGTGGGTTTTTTTGTATATTTTTGGTTTTAATTGAGAATTAGTAGTTATTTCACAATCAAAATCATTGTGAAAACTTAAAGAATTTAAAAATTGTAGTATTTTCAAGTATCATCTTTAGACAAGCAAAACTCAAACTAAAAAACTGCAAAACTTGCCACAATCCTTTTTAATATGTATGCGAGTTTTAAGGCATACATAAACAATGCTCATATATAAGTAAATAAGAAGCAGAAGTGAGGAAATCATGTGGAAGACTTTATGCACAACTAATATAAAAAGACACTTCACATTTCCTTAGACAGTAAACACTGTAACTCTGACTGTTGAGAAAGCTGTTTCCACTGTAACCAGCTAGCATCACCTCTTGCTTAAGTGTTGTTGATTACAACACAAGATGCACTAAGCAAATAACTAAACAAGTAACACTCACTCCTACCAATGGTACACAGAAACAGCATGTCAGAGCTGTATTCCCAAGCGCTTAAAGCTACCTGGCCAGGAGAAAGCTCCCAAAGTGCCCCCTAGTGACAACTGGATTTTTAAGAGAGGAATAAATGGAATAGTACTTTCTTTCAGGGAAGATGATATGAAACAGGCTGCTGCTAGCAAAGACCTCCATCTCTTTCATTTCCACTTCAGAGGATTTAAGGATAGATCTCTCCATAAGAGGGGCACAAATACTTCTGATGGGGAAGCAATGATTTTTAACCTCTTTTATAGCCCAATAGAGGGGTCCACGGCTATGCAGGTAGGCACACGGGTCAAAACCAAGACAAAACGTATATTTAATTTTACAAGCACTCCAGATACTTGCCTGCATCACAGCATATATCATTGAGAATGATATGCAAATCAGCACTCACAGAACTGGATTCCATGATATACTTCCTAAAGCTTATAAATGCTTGGTGAAACAGGCGAGCTGGGAAAGAAAAAAAAAGAAACAAAGTGGATGTGACTGGAGTCGCAAAATCATACTTGTAAACACCTAATAAAACACTGCATTCTGTTAAAAACCTGTAGCTTAATAACAGATATTAAAAGTAAATATAAAGGTTTGAACACCCGGTTTGAACCAACTGACAGACAACCTAAACAAGCAGTGTTGTATGACTCATAACAGATCAGATCTACCTAATACCATATCTGAGTAGAAACAGATTACACATTGGAAAAAAAAAAAAAAAAAAAAAAAAAAAAAAAAAAAAAAAAAAAAAAAAAAAAAATAAAAAAAAAAAAAAAAAAAAACCAAAAAAAAACAAAAAAAAACAAAAAAAAAACCAAAAACTTAGAACATTTTCTTACCATCTAATCCATTTTCTGCTCCTAGTCTTTGGATTTCTTTTCTTTTGTAGAATTTATTTAAGTTTTTTAGAACTTCACCTGTAGAAAAAGAGTAACTTTTTTTTTAGTTTGCTCAAAATTAAAATCACATTCTCCTGGCACAAAGATCATCATGGCTCATAGTCTCCTTACTCTGAAGAAAGGGATTCTTTGCTACACTGAGGGGATTCAAATGATTCATCCTAAATTAAACACAGTCAGTGACTGCGCCTCCTGTGGGAAAGGACAATCTTAAACTGCAGCAGAGTAAGAACTGACACAAAGATGAGGTCAGTATTTGAGACATGCTCTCCCTGGTATCCCTTTCTTTGATAAGAAAGCACAAAGGTAAGAACCTGCAGTCAACATGTAAGGTTTTGGGGTGTTTGTCTTTTATTGGCACCTATCAGGAAATAGCAGGTTTTAAAATAAAAAGTAAATCTAACTTAGGCTACTGGTGACAGGTTTTACTGAATATCTCAAAATACCTTCCTCCCTCCACCCTGCTTCCAAGACACACTTCAGAAAGATGAGGCAAGCCAGATGCAGTATTCTTCCTATTTCTCAGGTTATATAAAGGAGGGAAAAAGAAAACTTAACAGTTTTTTTCCTATATGTCACTCAGCTTTGTTTGTATAAATGTTATTAATAAACCTTTTCCCTCCCCTAAAAGGCACCTTCAGACTTGCAACAAAACTGTTTTTACTAATGTACACTCTTGATTTTAGCTCATTAAATTGCAATGTTAGTTAAATCACAATGGTAAAAATGTGTCACCTCTCCATCTATAGCAGATCAGAAATTCACAAGAATCTAGCAAATATCATGAGCACCTTTTCATAAACTTATGTTATTCTTAAAATTCAAGTCTACAAACCCTATATTATAAAATGCTACGAATTATACATAATGTAGCACACCCCTGGTTTGTCAATACAAGTCACTGAACACAACACTGCTAAGGTGGGCTCTCTGCAGCTAACTTGTAACTCTGAAATCTCTGCTATGAGATGGAAAGCTTCCCATGAGATGAAACTTCAATTATTGAAAGATTGCTTCCCTTTCTAAAAAAAAACTATACTCTAGAACAGAGGTAGCCTGCTCTGCATAATGAAAATCATCAGGTGACAAGAATATGGCAGTTAAATTGTAAGCAAAACCAGAAGTATGAGAGGGGTGGTAGAGATTATGGTAGTCTATTAATGGATTAACACCCAGTCTGAAAGGTACACACAGGCTTACATTTACTACAAGACATCCATAGTCTCATCAGAAAATGTTTAAGGGCCTATAAATCAGACAGATTGGAAAACACTGCACTAAAAGCACAAGGCTAATTTTCTTCAGAGCTTCCACAGGAAGTTATAACAGTTAACACATCAGCCACACAGAAATTCACAAACTACTGGCCTTACAAGATGAAAAGGTCAATGCTAGAACATTTGTCACTATGCAAGGCAACATGACATTGAGACCAATGGCAGCCCAAAACATCCAAGGTCATGATCCTTTCTAAGCACAAATACTTCTCTTAACAATAAGGTATATCAAAATGAAAAAAAGCTGGCATTGCAACCCAATGAGGCATGCCCACACTAGCTTAATCTAACTGCACGCAGTACTATTTCTACAGCAACAGCTAACTATCAGGGTACATACTCAGATCTTTGTCTTGCTCCTACCACTACCATTTGTACCATTCACTTCCGTTTCAAGATTTCCCTTTCTTTACCATTTCCTCATTCTAGAACAGTATTCTAGCTCTAGTCCTCAATTACTTTGACTTCCCATAAGCACTTAATAAGGTTCTGTGTAAAAAGATGGCCTAACTCTGCGATTAAGTTCAGAAATTATGCAGTTAGCCCCTAAAGCATCAGATTTGTTTAGCTATTTCAGCTCTATTTGCAGGAAGACTCTTCAGACATTTTCCTGCATCTCAGATTACAACAGTCCATTTCTGTAAACTACCACTGAGGCCACTGAATTGCTGTATTATAAAAATCCTTTAAAACTATTAGACTTCTACTGTCCTGTCCAAGTGACCATGCGCATCTAAATAACCCACTTGGTTGGGCACCTCCTGTTTCTGAGGTATAAACTGCTGACAATACCTCATCTTTCCTAGCTTACATTCCTCACTAGTAAACACAATCCACTGGTCTGACAATCAGAGTCATAGAACTGACATTCAATATGACAACTGAGCATTTGGGCCCCAAATCAACAACTGCATCAAGGATTCTGTGAAACCACATTAGAAAGTGTTGATCTTTCACCCAGTAGATTTTTGTTTACTTTTATTTCAAAATGGATAATGGATCATCTCCATACCAGAAGGCCCATAGTCAAATTAAACCTAATCTGAGCTGCCCATTGATTTGGCAACATTCAGGCTCAGTACTGATGATCATGAAGTTGGGTATTGTCATGGGTTCAGCAGCAGCAGAGCAGTGTGATACGACAGGTATCAATCCTTCTCTCTCTCTGTACTGATAGCAGATCACCTACCTTTATAACATCTACGTCTTCTCTCACTGCTCTTTATATCCCTTTCTTCTGAGACTATGTGCATGAGCAGACCTCTTGTTCCCTTTTACCCTCTAAGTTTAATATCACAGTTTCTTTTTTTTTTTCTTCCTTGGTTGCCCAAGAAAGCTGTAAATCATAGAATAGTTAGGGTTGGAAAGGACCTTAAGACCATCTAGTTCCAACCCCCTACCACAACAGGGACACCTCCCACTAAACCACGCCACCCAAGGCTCTGTCCAACCGGGCCTTGAACACCACCAGCGATGGAGCATTCACAACTTCCCTGGACAACCCATTCCAGTGCCTCACCACCCTTACAATAAAGAATTTCTTCCTCAGATCCAATCTAAACTTCCCCGTTACCCCTTGTCCTATCACTACAGTCCCTAATGAAAAGTCCCTCTGCAGCATCCTTATAGGTTCCCTTCAGATACTGGAAGGCTGCTATGAGGTCTCCACGCAGCCTTCTTTTCTCTAGGCGAACAGCCCCAACTCTCTCATCCTATCTTCATATGGGAGGTGCTCCAGTCCCCTGATCATCCTCATGGCCCTCCTCTGGACTTGTTCCAACAGTTCCATGTCCTTTTGATATTGAGGACACCAGAACTGCACACAGTACTCCAAGTGAGGTCTCATGAGAGCAGAGTAGAATGCTTCATCCCTGGCGGTGCCCAAGGCCAGGTTAGACGGAGTCTTGGGTGACATGGTTTAGTGTGTGGTGCCCCTGCCCATGGCACAGGCGTTGGAACTGGATGACCTTAAGGTCCTTTCCTGCCCTAACTCTTCTATTATTCTACATAACTGCTCCTTGGATATTTTGGTATAATGTGCTCTTGTCTAATCTAGTCACTCAACAACTGGCTTATTCAATAATGCAACCATACAATAGGTTTAGCGAACACATATTTATATCTTAAATAATTCCATCATATAGCAATTTCATATTGTTCCACTGTTTCCCATCACACTGTGCATTTGGGGCTTTCAGAATGAAGACATAATCATCACACAAATCTATCAGAAACATCACTAATGTAAAAGCAATGGAAGGCTACAGAAAGATACATTCTGCTACAATTCCTGTAAAAAAAAATCAAAAGCAAAGCTCCTTCTAACTGTAATATACTTGATACACCAAAACTGAAAGCATATCAGCACCCATAAGGACCCACTTTCTATGAAGTCACAGAAAACAGATACAGCCATGAAATAATTTCACTAAAGGCCATGAAGCAGCAGGTTTGTTATAAAGGCTTTCCAAGCTTCTAAAAAGGCTTATATTATACTGACAGTGTTTACTATCATGAAAACTATGAGCAATCTCTCGCTTCAGCAAGTACAAGCTAATAAGATGATTCACACTAGAATTATGCATACTTCAAGTAACAAAGTTTCTTCATAAGCTGTAATCAGAAAGCCTACAAATAAAAAGTTCAGCATTTGACAGCAAAATCTGACACAGCATCTTCAGTCGAACTACAAAAAAACAAACCCAGATGCAAAATACGTGTGTGGTCAGAATCCAAGAGGGAGAAGCAGAGTAAGACTATCTCACAAAAAAAGAATGGACAATATTTGCTAAAGAGGATCTCATTCAGTTTCCTCTTTAACATTATTGATGGGACTCAAAATACAAAGTTACTGACAGTAGCATAGGGCACTACCTGCCAACAAGCCAGACAAGCACCATGCTGGTCACCTGGCTTGTCTCACATGAAAGAACTTCAGCCTGTCTGAAGTAGTTAATTTTTACCTGCGGGAACATAAATAATTTTAGCCAATCTGTTCTCTCCCAACAAGTTAGCAGGGACCAGAGGCTATACTTATTTTCCCAGGGCATTTTAGTTGTACCTTTGAAGAAATCCAACATAGTCTGAGACAACACGTAAGGTACAAGTAAGATGCCACCATTCATACTTACTGGCACCCAAGGAATTCATTACCGCTATAAATTAACACTCAAAGACAAGTCTGAAAACAACATAGATTTTTTTGGATAATAGCTGTTCAAGAATTTTCCTCATGGCTGGATTTTTCAGCTGTCAAGGGCAGGTATTCTTTTCATGAGAGCTCTGAACAAATTAAGATCATTTCCCCATGCTTCCTATGTACAAATAATATGTTATTCTAATTAAGTATTCTGATAAGCACATGAAGTTTCCATTTACACCCTCAGTTTGGAACCAGCAAACATCAAAAGGATCAAGAACTTGTATTTTATGTAGGAAGTCTTTAAAGACAGTGTGCTAGCACAGCTAGATAAATTAAGACCTTGCAGAAGACCGAGCACGGATGAAGAATGCTCAGGATGTATGGTTTATACCTAAAAAAAAAAAAAAAAAAAAGACAAAGCTGGAAAAGCAGTTAAAACTCAGTGGTTCTTGAGGTATAATTATATGTAAAGACAACAAAGAACAGAAGTTTAGAGTATCTAAAGGTCAACCACAGAAATTCTTGTTTCCACTTAAATGTCAAAAAACATGTCAAGCGAAATGACATGACACATATCTAGCAGGCAGATAAAAGAGAAACATAAAGCATTGGGAAAGATGTTACCTTACTTCAACACACAAGTTCAAACTCCTGTTCTGCTTCTGACATACTCAGCAGCTCTCATAACACAGAGGGCACTGAAGTGAATAGTTTTTGACACAGCTTTCCTAATTGATACACGGAAACCTACACTTAACACACACTTGCTCCTACTGTAAGATGTGCAAACCCAAGAACACACAAACAGATCTGCACTACTCTAACTGAAAGTTAAACTTAAGTTTCTAACGCTGATGGCCAGTATGAGAAATACTAGATGCTTTGCTCAACTTTGATCTAGGCACATTCACAAAGACTGCTCTGTCTGCTGCATCAGTACTTGAGAAAACTATGAAAGAACTGACTAAACGTTTGAGAAAACTATGATTTCTAAGTTTAGATACAGTTCCAGTTTTGGAATTCAGTTTAGCAGTGGGACCTGCCCCCACGCCAAGTACCTTTATTCTGACTGCGCTGAAATAAGGAGTGGAGGACCTAGGCCAACGGGATTTTAATTCCCCGCACACAGGGCACACCTAATGAGCCTTGGCAAAAACCTCGCTATCGGCCGTACTACCTCACCTGGCAGCTTTCAGCCCACTTTCATCTTCTTGGGCACGAGCAGCCACAGCGGTCAGAGGAGCCAGAAGGCAAGACCTCTCGAAATAAAACCCCAGGAAACAACCCGAACGGAGCAGCAGGCCCGCCAGTTCCTCTCTGCTCTCATTAGGACCCAGCCCCGCAGGCGGGTCAAAGGGGCAGCACGCCCCGCAGAGACGAGGCCTGCGTTGCCGCCTCACAGCTGCCTCTCCACACTCACCCTTGTCGAGGGGCCGCGTGAGCTCGGCGCCCACGTCCTCCTCGGCCCCGTCACCGACGGGCTTCAACGGCACGGGCACGAAGAGAGAAGTGTCGGGAGCCCGGGAGCTGCCGTCCCCGCCGACTGCCGAGGAAAAGCAGGACGCGGCGGCAGGTCGGAGGCGAGCAGCGGCGGCCCCGGCATGGCGGAGCACGAGTCCCGCGCTCGCCGGGAGCCGCAGCAGCGGCCACGCGCACCGCCTCATCGGCAGCGAAGGGCAGCGGTGGCGGCGCGGTACTCTTTCGTCATCGAACGGCGACCAACGTAGCGATGACGTAGTTCCCGCCGCGACATAGCGCATGCGCGGCACGGTCCTAACAGCGGAGTGCGCACAATAAGAACCGGCCGGGGTGCTACGAGGCCCTAAGGGGAACCTCCGTCCCTCTGCTGCCTGGGGCGGGCGTTAAAGGGGATGCTGAAGTAACACGCGCTGCGGTTGCAAAGGGCAGAGCAAATCAACAAAGACGACCCAGATGTTAGTGAGAATACAGCTGTTTTAATAATTCAAATAGCAGCTCAGTATGTTTCCCGGTTGTTATACATGGTTGCACAATCTGAGGCTGGTTAAATACAATCAAGTTTTCAAAATCTCTTGGAATCATTTCCAGATTACAACATGCAAGTGACCATGAAAATATTTGGCTTTTTACTTTATTCTTTAAATTTCTGAACAGGCACTTACATGAGGGATTTGAATTTGCTGTCAAAGATATCCACATTAGAAGTATACCAGCATAAAGTACAGCATCGTTGTCTGCTTTATCAAAGTGCCACAGTAATAAAACTGTTCTTACAGAAATGTAATTCAATTATTTACTTACTCATAAAGTAAGGTTACCAATGACACTTGCACCAGAGTTGAGAAGCCTTGGTTTAAAGACCAAGTGAACTACAAGCACAAGTAGCCTTCCACACAGCAGGCTTCATTTCATGCCCAAGTCATGTGTCTGGTAACAGACTGCATGCTCAGTTATGAATAGATGAAAGCTATTTTTTAACTTTTTCTTCAAACACTAAATGCATATGAGATGATTAAGAGAAACAATCTGCTGTGCCAGACAAGCTTCTAACAGTTTTAAGGCTTGCCTGGCTTCAAAATGTCTTTCCAGAAGACTACAAAGGAGCTTGTGTGCCCTTATAACAGGTACAGATGGACTAGGAGGAGGATGTCCTTTGAGGACATTTCATCTCTCCTGTCAGGGCAGTGAGGAGACAGACTCTGAAAACAGTGGAAGCATGAAGCCAGGAGGAATCACAGTTTCACGTATTTGCAAAATAATCCATTACCAGTATTTATTTCATCCAAAAGAGATAATTACCTTCAAATACTTCACCGTCTCACCACTTGAAGGTGAAATCACAACAACACCTCTACAATTGCTGCTTACCCAGGCAACAAGCACCCAAGTCAGGAGTGACTCACATGAAAGGCATAGAGAAGTATGGCAGAGAGAGAATTGAGGGAAAGAGGGCAAAGATGCTTTCTAACATTCTTCGCTACTGACAGACTCAAAGCTTCTCAGAAACCTTGGTAAGGTGTCCAAAGACTCCACAGTTATAGTGCATATACATGCAGTTTCAGTTAAACCCTGTCTAACACAGTAATAAGAAGTCTCAGGACAAGTAAGTGTCTTAGGACACAATCTCACTGTAAACCTCCATTTTTAGTGTGATTTAGTCAATTGCATCTTACTGTAGTTTCAAAACAAAACAAATGGAAATAAGCAACATTGGAAAGAAACGTGCAATAAACAACATGAGAAGAGGGAAATGCTTTAGTCTACACTGTATAGGTGATCAGCAAAAATCAAATATACCAGCCTACCATGCGTGGAGATAAGATTTAAGATTATGCATATCCAAGTGCATATAACATTATCAAATAAACATAAGTGTGCAGTATAAAATATAGCTTAAGAAAGTTCCAGTGTTTCAGAAAGCATTTTATTTTAAATGTATATACATACTTGAATGTTTAACTGAAGAGCGCTTTAGTAGTATGGTAAATGCAGCACTGCAAGATGAAGGAAGAGAGTTGTAATGGGAATTCTGGCCTTCTTTTCCCACAGGCTGCTGCCACCTTCAACCTGCTGATGCATCACAAAGATTTTCACCTTATAAGTTCACATTTCAGGCTGTTCAGCAGATGTTTGTAATTCTGGAGATTCAAATCGCTGGTGAAAGTTTGTTCGTTGTTTCCTCAGCTTCTCAGGAGCTTTTCTCCATAAAATTATTTCCTATTTGAGGAAGCAAACACTTCTGAAACCACCAATTACATTTAAGTCAGCAGCATCAAATATTTTAAGCTCCTGATAGACAGAGACTTTTTGGAAAAAAAAAAAAAAAAAAAGAAAAACAACTAAAACACAAAACCTAAAAAAACACCACAGACCACAAAAACTGCATCCCCATTAGTTACAGAACAGTGCAGCACATACGGAAAGTAACAGAAAGATGACACAAGTAAATTTACATATTTTGTTACTGCCTGAACACTTACCTTTATTCACCTTCAGTAGTCACCTCTTTCTTCCTTAACAAGTCTGCTCTCAACTTTGAAAGGATTAGTTTTCCTTCCTCTTTTTCTCAAAATGCAAAGCCCATCATGGCCACTGTACACTTGGCACAGTTACATTCTGTTCAACGTGTTTAATTACACTGCCTTGATTATAATTACACTGCCTTGATTACTCTTTAACAGGAAGATTCTGACCTAATCCACATAGCTTCATTCCGGTGCTATTCCTTTCATGACCTCAACTTTTGTTATGTTTTCAGTCAGATGTTTTATCCCTTACTATAATTTTGAGATTTTGAACCTGGAATAATGCTGGGAGGAGAAATCTACCTGCGGTACTTTAAGCAAGCAAGCAAGCAAATGCAATTCGAGTTTATTTTACCCACAAAGCATTTTCCCTGGATATTCACAATCCAAGGTTGTTCTATGGCACTGAACATCTTATACTTGCTAAATGAGTATCCATCATTCCCTTTGACTACTTTTTGGAAGCTAACATTTTCTGTACAGATTCCAGTATGCTCACCAGCAGAAATAGTTATGCCATACATGAAGCACAGGTAGCCTTTGACATGCTGAACATTCAAAGCAGCATGTGTAACACCACAGATAATACTGTAACAAGATTCCTCAGACCATACCTGCTGTTTGAAGTACCGTCTGTCTTCTTCATCCACAAGCACTAGATTTAAGAAGTACCTCACTGAAAATTTTTTGTTCACATCTCTCATTGTTGGGGTTGGGTCATAGCCTGCTAAGAACAGTCTTATGGGAATCGATTCACCTTAAAAAAAAAAGTGCTTCAATTAATTCCTTAAAACTGAATGTCACTCATACAGTTTCAGAAGACACACAAAATAAAGGCAGTTTCTGTAGCATTGTCTGTGCCCCTTCCTTGACTAAAGAATAAAAAAATGAAACCCACCAAAGAACATCACAAACATAGCACAGAGGCAAGTGTGAAATCAGAAGTAGTTAACATTTTCTCAACAGAAGCAGAGTAGCCCGGCAAGACAACAGGATCAGTATCTTCAAATCTTTAGAGCTGGTCTACACCATGGAATCAGGTTTGAATTAAGTGATAAAAAAATTAGTCCTAGAATTTCCAGTGGTAAATAAGGGTAAGAATTACTAGGATCCCAGATGAAATACCCTAAGTTTATAAAAAAATGTCTGCTTTGAAAAGGAAAATCCACTATCAATTCAGCAACCTAAGAAGTGTGGTTTCTCCAAGAAAAATCTATATAAGTATCTCTTCCCCTCCAGATTTTTTTAAATACAGTTTTAACTCAAAATGCTCACTTTAAAACCAGCACAGTTCCTTACCTTTAACTGGCGCACCATCCATTATCTCATACTTTGCAATGGTTTCAGTCTCTGTTGTGGTACTGGGTCCTGGTGAAACAAGTTTCCACTGTGAGAACACATGCTTCAGTTTTAAACATTTACAAAGCTTTACCACAGCAATTTCTACTCTGCAGCATTTAGTTTACCCAACACTACATTTTTTGACTTGGTCTTGCATACAAGTTATACACAGCTAAAAAAAAAGTGAAACCCTCTCCCAGGTAAAGTATCTATGTCTTACTCTCTCCTCCCCATATTAAAAAATAGGCAGTATTTAGCACTTCAAAAGAACTCTGCACATGCAGGCATTAAATAAGGAATAAGCATGTGGGGTAAGACTTGTGAAACCACTGTTTGGTGACCAGTGCTAGTGACTGATATTGCTAAGCCATGATCAGACTAGGAATCTGAAGGGTTATCACCTAGCACAAGAGCCACCTTTCTCCAGACTAGGATGAAGAAATCTGAGCACCTAATTTAGCCACAAAAGCCAACAACAAAGTAGAGCTTTCTGCCATTTCTCTATCACTATGGAAGCTTTCCCATTCTCCACACAAACAGCTCAGTGGGGCCCCAGCCACTGAGGAATGAAGTGATAAGCCATAGCCTCTTGCTGCCTTCCTAGTTCCAGGAGTATAGAAGCCTTATCAGCAATATTCAAGCTGTTGCTCCTTCAAAATGTCTTGATATTTCCATCATATCAGTATTAGACCAACTGAAAATGGCACATTTCTAGACCATGAGAGATTCATGCTGATCTTTACTAAGCCTGCTTTACAAACTAATCTCTGCAGAGATTAGCAAGGAGTTTTCAAGTTTAATTTCATACCTTCGCCCTTGTTAATTATCTATCAAGACTGACAAAGCTGCTGCATATTTATGCCCAAGTTCCATTTACAAGGGTTCATATTTGTGAAGCTAGCCCAAGAGTCACAATGCTACAGACTAAATTGACTACTAAGTATGATTACCAAAGCACAAAATGCAAATGGTAGTCAAAGAGCACTGAGAAAGAAGCACACAGAGCACCAGTTTAGCCAAACCTGCAACTATTTTTTCCAGGTCTGCATAAGGCTCAAGAGACTTGCAAGTTGCCATTTCTTTTAGACTTTGTTTCTCTTACCAATTCCAGTAATCTCCTTTTTGATCAGCTGCAACTCCATGTGCTGAATTTTTATTCTCACTAAGAGGAAATAAATTTTTCCAACAATCACATCTTTTAAATGATACCTTTAAAAGAACAGAATTGGGGTTTTAATTAAAGAATGAAAACATTTTTTTACATCTTCCTAAATATAAGTTATACAGGGAGTTGCCTTACCTGCTTGTTAACTACTTAGAGCTTACTTCCCCACTAAGCAGAGCCCCTCAGCCAAACCAGTGCAATTAGCACCTTTCCATCATTGCCATATTAGTAAAGGAAGTATAGTAATTATACTGAAAAAATATAAATGCACAAATCAAGTCTTATATATTCGTTAGTGACTTCCCTATTAGCACTGAAGGCAGAACAGACAAGTATTTCTCAAAGATCACTGTGTAATTAGTACCCAGTAACCAAACAGCTCAACACAATAACTGAAAATGTTGCTTTCCCTTTTAAGTCGCCATATGCCACGATTGTTCATCAAATATTATGTACTCCATTCTTTTAGCCCTGAGATATTTATTTCAATTTATTTTGTTCTAAGTGACACTTACTTTGACTTATTGTATTCAAACTCTATATGAAGACAGTCTTCAATGCCTACTTCCATTTTAATGGAGTTGTTCACATCTGGGTATGTAGCAAGCTGGTGAACAATCAGATCATATTCTTTCACCAAGTCTGACAGCCGTCTCACTATTGTCACTTTTAGAAAATACCTACGAAGAAAGCCACCAAGTTAGCCATAATTATTCAGAATTGCATAAGCAAAAGCCCTTTGAAGTACAGGTTGTCTGTGAAAAAACAAGAGTACAATCTTAAGACTAAGCAGAGAAGAGCAAGACAAAACATTTCCAAGCAGAAACATTGGGACCGTCTCCACTTGATTGAACTGAAAGAATTTCATCTATATGAACAACACTAAGCAATTCCAAAAAAGTAGAAATGGCTACATGATAACAACCTTAACTCCAATCAAGGCACACTAGTTACTGTCTGTCACCTGTCTGATTTGAAATCCAAAAGGAGGAAAAGGGGGAGAGGGCAGCATAACTGCTAAATTACAAATTTTCTACAGGGGAGGAGAGGAGAGAAGGCTTAACAGTCACAAACCTCAGTCTGACATTGGCACCAATGTAGGATTCATATGGCTTTTCAACCTGCATGAATTCAAAGTCATAGCTTCTGCTTTGGGTCAGCTCTCCAGGTAAGGCCAGTTCTTTCACTAAGTTTACAAATTCATGGGTATTGCTTTTGTCATTGAAGAGTTCTACAGTTGAGGAAGTTAAAGGAAAACATGTTATGGTGTTTATTTTTAGCAAACAAAACTGTCTCTATTTCAGCAGAGGCAGGTAGGAGAGGACAACAGAGTCAATTTAAGTTACATGTATGTGACCAAATGTTTTATCTGATTTTTCTAAGTTATCTTCAATTTCAGCAGCCTACAGTTAGCATTGCTAAAGAACTAACTGCAACAAACAGAACACATGCTTTAAGCTTCACTAGCATGGCATTTTTTAAATGACAGTTTAGCTAGCTTTAATAACCACCTCTTGTAATTCTCTGTAATTAGTGTTGCCCAATTTCGGCTTCAGCATTTATTGCTGAAGGCACAAAACTTAAGCAACATCAAGACAGCCTCACATAGGACAGGCCAGCAATGCCAGCTGCTCTCCAACAGATTAACACCACCTATCAAATGATTTACTATTACTACTAGTCTACAGTCAAATGGCTTATTATGACCACTGGTCTAAGACAGCCACTTGGAAACAAGTTCTTAATATGTAAGCATAGACACAACAATATACCCCCTGTCTCCAGACCAGTGTCATTATAATTCATCCTAGATCTATGTCATGCAATTCTCAACAAGATAAAAAATAGGAAAGTTAGAAAAAAATTACATTAGTCTCAAGTGGTTCTTAATCAAACTTTTAACCAGTCTGACAGGCAAAATGGTCACTATCCCAGTTCTCTCACATGTACATATCTTCCCACCCAATGACTTTGAGTAACACAAATCAGTACATGACTTGTATTAAAATAAGGAGTATATAATCTTCCTTTGGCACTTTATCAACTGACCTGACAAAGTTGCAATGTTAGAGCCAAACTGCTGACAGCACAAAGTTCCATAAACCACACATACCTAATAGCCCTTTTATAGCTTAAACTCACCAATTTGTCCTACAAATTCAATTCTAATTCCTTGGTGCTCTAGTCTTTTGCCATGCTTAAGGGAAACGTTCACCTAGCAAGGGAAAAAAAACAAATCACCAGTTACATTTTTTCCAACAGTTTAATACATGATCCCAGTAAGAAGACAAAGACTACTACATTCCTATGAAAACTGAAACCCCTTCTCAACAGCAGTACCTGAACTTGAAGGCAACCAAATCAAACAGCTGGTTATGAAATTACGCATTATGAAGGCACCATTAAAGCAGTTAAGAAAAATCTAATCATTCACAAACCTGAATTTATAATGAAGCTTGAAACCCTTGAGTCCCAAAATTAATAATCCCAGTTACACCTTAAGCAGAATTCTCACAAGCCAGTTGTGACCTTTTTGGAATCTCTGAAGGTGGAAAGCTTCAAGCCATCTTCTGACAGTCATATTTGGAAGTCCAAAAAAGAACTGCCATAAGATGCATTCCTTTCAAGTCAAGCGAACCTAAGTCCCTTCCTCAGCAGCCAGCCACACAGTGGTGTTGGAGGAATCAATGAAAAAGATAATGAAACCTACTATCAAGACCTTCATTTGTGAATTTGATTCTCAAAACCACACCTAACCTCACAAGAAAAAATTCCATACTATTACTTTCTGTGGAAACGTAAATACTAAGCATACATCATGCTCTCTTACAAGGTAGTGATGACTAGAGAAATTCCTGTACCTTAAAACCCAGTATATTGTTGACATCAGAGTAGGCAGTAAACTACTTGCATAATTTATCTTTGTGGTACAAAGGAGGAAAGAGATAGAAGGAAGTTGTCTAATAAATTACTAGTCTTCCAGACCTCCTCATCCCACTGTGCTTCTGTTAGCCAGAAGGCTAATGCCTTTCATCATCAGGTACCTCTCAGGCATTGCCAATAAGAAAAGTGCTCAGGCCAGTTTCCTGAGTTTTGAGGTCCACCTTGTGAGAGTTTCACATCCCTGACAGGATCTTTCTAGAAAACCAAGATCTTAGCATGGAAAGATATCTTAAGAGCAAAAAAGTGTCCAGTGACAACAGGTCAGACAAGATCAAAGTAGTTATTTGGAAGTCAATCTCATTACCCAATATTTGGATCAAGTGTTTTTGAAGGAAAGCAAATCATAACAGAATCATTCAGAGAGCAAGATTGGCTCTAGTAAAACCAGAGTGATGGCAAGGAGTCTTTGTCCCTCTTCATACACACACACCCTCAACAAGAAAAAGTCTTGTTGATGCATCAGCCAGCTCAACTTCATGTATTACTGGTTTTATGCAATTCCATAAACCACTCCAGGGCATGCAACACAAGGTTTAGCTTCAGGGTACGCAAAGCAAGTTGGCTTTCCCAGACAAAAACTACTGTTACAGGCTGGGTTATGGATTCTGGAGTTCAAAGGGAAGCAGAAGCAGGAGGATCCAGTCTGGAATAGTTTTGTTGTCAGAAGCAATGACAGAATTGCATATGGTTGCACAAAAAGTTTATTTACAAATGCAAGATGATCCTAAACAAAAAAATAGTAAAACATTCCATTTTATCAGCTGCCAGGTAAAAAACAAAGCCACATATAGGAAAACAGTGTTTCCTGTCTAAATAACAACACAAACTGAAATTGCAGCTCTTGCTTATATCAGTTTTTCATTTACTGTCTTATATGCATTCATATGCCAGAGTCAGTACAGCACTAATACTCACTTTAAAAGAGACTTACCTTTCCTGTAACAGACTCTCCATCATAGAAGAGAAAATGCTTTTCTACTTTACCATCTTCTGTTTTGATTTCTGCTGTTTTTCGTGTTTCAGCATCATTGAGAATAACATCAATCTCACCAACAGAACTGAACAAGACTCCAAGAAAACTCTGGAATAACAAAGATTTAGAAAAATTACTACACGGTGGACACATCATTTAAAATCTGGTATTTACTTGCAGCTGTACATTATACATTGGGAAAAAATATTTGTGCTCCCATGAACTTACAAAGCCATTATATATTAAAGACCAAAGAAATAACAATGATAAAAAGACAGTTGTTCACCTCACAAATTACTGAAATGAGGTCAGTAACAAGCAGCAACGGCTCTTACAAACTATAGCATTTATAAAAAAAAGTACACAGCGCTATTACCATTATTACTCCTACAGTAAAATACTAACAAATATTTAAAACAATACTGTTGTAAACACAGCTTCTGTTTCTGACATTGCAAAGTTTACAATAACTGTTTTCATTAAAAAAAAAAAATTAAATCACACTTCAAAAAAAAAACCAAACAAACAAACCACAAACAACGAACTTTTAGCAAATATATTCAATCTGGTTTAAGATTTGAGATATTATTAAACAAACACTTACTGCAGTAAGCATCAAGAGTTTGTCCTCACCTTACAACAGCATTCCCTAGGCACGAGCTTTTGACCAGCACCAAACATAAGAAACTAGGAGCAATCATTCTTTGACCTTGCACAAACATTTCTTACAAGAAGCTGCAAAACATGTTAGTGGCTCTCTGGGAAACTCAACAAGATAAGGACAAAAGCCAACATTTTCTCCTAAGAATTAAAACAGTAATCTGCCTTGATGTAGTGTAGCAAACAACACTAATTCAGTACAATTTTGACAGGGGTTGGAAAAAGTACACTATGTTCTCAACAACAGCATCCACTTCAACTATATGAATCTGGTATACATGAAACGGTCATTCTCATTTCATCAATTTAATATCAAAAACTGTAAAACCACCTTTCAACACACTGTGCTGAACCTGAAGTTTGAAATACAGCATGAATAGCAAAAAGTCTGGAACAGCTTGATCTGAATGATACTCTTCAGCAGTGTGAGGACTGAGTGACTTTTTGCTTACCCCTACAAGACAAGCAAAGACATGGGGCAAGCTTGAGCTATAAAACACCAATTTATGCAAGATTAAAGTGACTTTTTGTTCAGACAGCAAGCAACCCTAGTTCAGTCCACAAATATGCATACGACTATAACTGAAAACCAGTTATAGCTACTTTACATTCTCAGAGGAAAGAAGTAGATGACCAACAAGGTGGTCAAATATAACACCAAACTGTCTTCCAAGTCTCTGCCAAGCACATATTTGCATTAATTGCTGAAACAATACATTTTTTTTTTTTTTTTAATCACTGCACATGAGAACTATTCTTGATTTTTGGCTCCTGGGGAAGGGAGAAAGAAGAAAGTTTCAGAAAGTTTCAGAAAGAACTATTACAACTTCCTGTTGAATATGCCCGTATCTTTTTGTTAGAAACTGTACTAATTTTTCCAGATTAGCCTTATACCCCCCCCAACTAAACATGGAAGAACATTACCTTTACATAAACATCATACAAGATACTCTCACAGTACCTTCCAAATTATGAAGCTGTACCATCATTTAAAAGTCAGCCAGACCTAACACTGGTAACATAGGCCTTCTTAAGACACTATGCATGAATTTTTCCACTGTACCCCTTCAAGATTAGCCATGATCTCATCTAGAGAGGACAACAACATATGGAATAAAGAAGTCAACAGCTGGTATCTCCTCCAGTTGCTATACTGCTGCAAGGAAACTATGCAAAACAAGAATATTTTAAGAAGTCATCATATGGCTTATTATGTTATAGCTTAAGAAAATGAGGAGAACTAAGGTTTTCAGATGCTGGTTAAATGCTAGGCTATGCTTTTGCTTTCATGCAAAGGATAGACGCTGAAAATTTTGCTTCATCAGGGTCAAAAATCAATCTGCATTCAATCTTTCAGTGTTAAGCCTGTACTAAAGGACTTGAACAACTCCCAGCAGCTGATCGACAGTGCAGAAATCCCAATCTGAGTTTCAAATACAGCCATAAAAAGTTTTTGCTTGTCCAACAGAGAGACACATGTTAAAGAATCCACACCCTTCAGAACCAAATCTAGCTTATTCAGTAAAATAATGTGTTTTTTTTTCAGCCTATACACCACGGCACACCAAGCATTTTGCCTAGGCCAAGCCTTCTAAGCACAAAGTGGCCTCTATTTCTCCAGCCCTGAAGGATCACTGTCATTTTAATTGCTACCTTAACGGACTACTGAAAGATTTACTGATGTTTTCAGGACTATAACATGCACTGTCTCCAAAGCCTCCCCGACAGCAGCTGTGTAGGAAAGATGGAAGCCGAGTTCCACGGCTAAAACCCAATCCTGTGAAGATATGTGCGGACGGAAAAGCTGGGAAACCTCCCAAGCCTTAATCAATATATTATATTAAAAACACTCAAACCTATGTTTTTCGCCTGCCGTTTTATCACCTCTCCCCCGAGCCCGCCTCGCACAGCGGCTGCTCGCGCGGGGAGGCCGCAGTCATCCCCACGGGCCGGCCGCACCAGGGCCCGGGCGCAGCTCGGAGCGAGGCGGGCAGCAGGGAGCAGTGCGGCCGCATGACGCAGGCCGGGGAGGGGGCGGCCAGACGCGGGGGGAAGGGTGTCACCGGGCGCTCCGCAGCCGGAGCGGAGGTGAGGGACAGAGGACCGGCAGCACCGGGGAGCAAACTGCGCCCGGTAGGTCGGCTCTCCTCACACTCAACCCGGAGCCACAGGTGGGGATGGAGGGAGAAAAACAAAGAAGGCACCGCCCGGCCAAACCCCGGAATCGCCTCAGGCGGCGGCGACGGTTGGAGCGTAGCGTCCCGCATAACACCTCGGCTCCGGCCGCCCCTCCCGCACTCACCATGGTGCGCTCCCCTCCGCGGCTCACTACCCGCCCCGAGCGCCGCCAGCACCAGCCGCCAGCACCAGCCGCCCGCACTAGCAGCCCAACCCGCGCCCCTGTCATGTGACCTTACAGCCCAGCCACGCCTCCCCCCCGCCGCACGTGACCGCCTCTCTCCACCATTCCCGCCGCCGCCGCCGCCCGCTCAAAGCCCTCCGAAGGGCCGGCCCGCGGGCAGGACGGGGCGCAGCCAGTGGCGGCGCATGCGCGGAGCGCGGGAGGGCGCTGCCTAGCGGGCGGGAGGTGGCAGTGCGGGATGTCGCTCTCAGGAAGTAGCGGGTGAAATCAGAGCCGTAGAATCTACCGGGCTGGAAAAGACCTTTAAAATCATCAAGTCAAACCGTTACCTCAGCACTGCTAAGTCCACCACTAAACCATGTGGCCAACGGTTTGTGAACACTTCCAAGGACGGTGATTCCACCGCTGCCCTGGGCAGCCTGTTCCAATGGCTGACCATCCTCTGTGAAGAAACTTCCAAATATCCAGTATAAACTTCCCCTGGCACAGCTTGAGGTCATTATCTCTTGTCCTATCACTTGTTACCTGGGAGAGAGACCCACCCCTACCTCAGTGCAGCCTCCTTTCAGGTAGTTGTAGAGATCAGGACCCCCTGAGCTTTCTCTTCTCAAGACTGAACAAGCCCAGTTCCCTTGGACACTCCTCATGGTTCCAGAACATTTTCACAATATTCTGTGCTTTTCAGGGTGCGAGGCAGCCAGTTGGGAGTATTCTATGTAATTAGTGCAGGTGGCTCCCACCACACAAAGGTTTTTAATTTATTGCCCCTGAGGCACAATAGCATCCACATGGACGGGACTGAGGCCCAGAACCTGTTCTCCACTGCTGGTGATGGCTAACCTACCCACTAAGAGCAAAGAGCAAGTTCAGACTGAACAAAGAAGGTTTTTTAGTGAGTGAAAGCAATGAAGATTTTAAGGCAAAGATTTTATTGAAGTTGGTTTAAAACCGCTTCATGGCCATTGCATTTGGTGAGGCACTGAGGAAGAGGTGCAGGAGGCACAAGAAGGCCGCTATCTCCTACAGGAGCAAATCCTCCTCCGTTAGCTTTTGCTTCAGCTTGCTGCCTCGCGGGCCCTCTAGGAAGACAGGCAGCTTCACCTCAGAGAAACTATTGTCATCACCGAGCCCTGACCCAGAGGCTGGCTCTGCTTCCACCATGGTATCAGAGCCAGAGCCGGACTCCTCGTCTGAGAGAGGGAATATATCACCCAGCTCCTGGTATCGCTTCATCCTGCAATGTAGAGTGGCAGCAAGTTTATTCCAAATCCATTGTTTTGTTTATTATCTCTTAAATGCGCACACAAAAGCCTCACATTCCCATGGGTGAGCCAACCTGTGACAGGACTGTAGAGACAGGAACACCGGACATTTTTGGATGCTAGAGTTAACAACAAATATTTGTGCAAATGAACTTACAGGGATGGGTCTGCCATGGGAGGAAGGATCCTGTTGGCTCCACCAGTGGGCATGTAAAACCAGGGCCCCTTCTCTTCAATGCAGTTAGCGGACCAGGCATCAGGTCGGCACCTCACTCTCTTGTACCTTGCCTTCTGCACTGGTGCACCTGATTGAATCAGCTGTGTGTTATTCACCAGGACTATTAACTTTATGAGTACCTAATAAAGCTTAAAGGAGTGGAAGAAAGCAATTTGTGAGGCCCTGAGTGCTCAGCCACCAAAAAATAAATTAACCCTGAAGACATTTTAAATGGCTACTGACATCCTAAGTGGCTTCTTTGCTCTCAGAAATACCAGGTGCTTCTCACACATGGCCATGGGAAGTCCACAGGTATTAGGAATTAAAACCTCACGGGAAAACCCTGCCTCATACCATCATCACAGCAGAGCTTATTCGCAGTTGGGGCATGGCATGGCATATCCATGGGAGACCTGTGGGCTCATCTGCCTGCAGTTCTCGCCAAAGCTAGTGGAGATATCTCAGAATCCCCTGGGGACAAGTCACCCCAGCAGTGAGCTGCCTCTTGCACCCTCCCTTTCTGTTTCTCTCCAGCAAGGATGACAGACAACTCTGCTTTGGCTTTGAGTAACTCAGCTCAGCTCCCTTAATTTGAACAGGATGAGTTTCGATAGGGAGGTTGGAAATTCAAGGTGTGCCAAGAGCTGCCTTGAGAGATGGTTCAGGTGTCTCCTAGATATGACTCAGCTATGTAAACCTATGGTTGCAGCTCTGGTGCTCCCCAGGTACCTGACTGAAGCTATCACTAAAAAGTGGTCTTCAAAACATACCAAAAGGAGAAAAAAATCTATTGCGTAGTAAAGATAAAGACAGCGGCATTTCATCCTTCCTTTCTGTCTTATGTAATTAATTTGTTCTGAAGCCTCCTGACACATTTTCCCCATGTTGGCACTTCAAACTATTTTTTTCTCCATTTCTTGGGAATATCTTTTTGTAATTATACTTTTCTATTGCCCTGTATATTACTGAAATGTACTAGATGACTTTCAGCTACCTCCTACACTCTTCTGTAAGAGAAAAATGATCTCATGGGTATCATTTCCTGTTTCTTTTACAGCGCATGGCTTTTAATACTTCTTTTCTTCTTATTTGATTAAGAAGGGTTTTAATAACAACAGTGGCAACAAAATAAACAACTGCAGCTGAATAATTTGCAAATAAACAACATACAAAAACAAGGCCATAATGCCTCAACCTCTGAGAGGAAGATATTAATTAAAACCTATCACTACCACAGCCTTGGTCTGGGGATAAATTATACTGTACATGCTTGGAAAGCACTTCTCTCTCACAAGAAATAAATCCACAGGATGCATATCATCATGAATCAACATTTCCTTTTAGCTGTATTAGTGTTGTGTGTTGTAATATTGCACTGAATAAACGTTTAATTTCCCCATACTTAGAACCAGTTTCCTGTCATCACAAGAAAGTAGACCATAGTAGTTATGACATGGGAACTGTTACAAATTTTGTCTGTAACTACATAACTGAGTAACAGTAGTAACTTGACCACTGTGTTGTTTCAAAAAGAAAAAACAAACAACAAACCAACAACAAATTGAAATACACAGATTGAAAATATACACACATACAGCAATGTATTTTATAAAGTCTTTTTTCTCATAGGGAAAGGGGCACAGAAATGTGCCACTTGTAAAAAGCACCTTTTCTTGCCATTCCCCCTCCAGAAAATGCAATGTTAGCAAAACAGGCTTTCCAAGTAGAAAGAAGAAGGTCAGTTTGAAAAACTCAGAGACTCCCTACTTGGCCTAAACTGCATAGCCCAGAAAGAGGATTACCAAGAGAACAACTGCCCTGTTTTACCTTGTGCTGTGTATCCCACAAAGAGGATTAAACAAATAGCCAGGAAAATCCTCCCATTACATCTGATGAGGAGCTGCATTTTGGCTGGCATCCCTCCAGTCACCACCAGCCTTCACCACGGCTTCACACTTCAGAAATATGATGGGGCGAGGAGATCAACTTCTTTTAGAAAAGGTTTCCAAACCCTCAAACCCAACCCAAAACCTGCGTCACCACTTCCTGATTGACAGGAGTGAGAGAAGTGCAGAAAAGCCCACAGCACTCTGGCCTCCTGGCCTTCATCATGTTCGGAAAAATTCCCCACTGCCTTCATCTCCAGTTTTGCCCAAGAGGAAAAGCAAACCTGGCACAAATCAGGACAAAGGAAGGTGCACACTGCCAGCAGCTTCTGGTCTAGGTGTTCATCCCGCTCAGAGCCTGTTGCTAAGAGGGCTCCAGGGCATCTGCTGTTTCCTCTCGAGAGAAAAAGCAGCAGCGCTTCATCTCACCCCAGTTTTCAGTCAGCTGCATTTTTGCATTGGCACTGGCAGTGGTTTTTCTTTCTTCAAGCCCATGTCAGTCCACCAGGAGGGTTAGGAACTGGCTGCTTGCAGCTGGTGCAAGTTTCACTGACTGGAAATTAATCTTCTTTCCAGAAAAGTAAACTATTTCTGGAATGGCAGGTTTGGTTTTTTTTTAAAGCAGAATCTTAGCTATTCACAGCAGAAGTGAAAAATATATTCATTTAGAGAATAAATGCTGGTAGAAATACATTGGCTCCTTTCTGAAAGGACACAGCAGATTTGCTCAACCTGATCATTCCTGTGTGGTGCAAGCACTCCAGGAAGCACAGCAAACTGGACAACATGTGGCTCCGTAAGAAGCCTATCTGGAAAGCTGTGAAAGCTCTTATATAGATAGATATATGGAAACTGCCTTTCAGCTAGCTCGTACCTTTTGCTTGTCTTTTGGTTGCAATTAAACCAGACTTATGTGCACATCAGAATAAACTACAAACAACAAGGTGATTTAAGGGGTGGGGGGTTTTCTTAGTCATATCATTAGCTGCTGGATTAACTTGTGCACCGACACATGGGCCTAATGTGCTGCTGGCACCTTCAGTGATGCTGCAGCTGATAGCGTAAGTCGTTTGTGGTACATCTATTTTTATACTGTGGAAAGTCCACGGAGGCCCCCAGTGGGGATCTGAGCTGTGTGACTTTCCCTGCAGCACAGCACTCTACCAAAACCCCACGAGAGGTGGAGGAGACCCCTCCAGTGGCTCTGCTCCTCAGGTTGAGATTTGCTACGAGATTCAGGGATCAAGCTGCATGAAATTTATTATAAACTTCTGCATATGGAGTATTTCTTTTCACAGGTAAAATAGAGGACTCAAAGCAAGCGAGGACAGGACTCACGTGCTGCGGTTATTCCTAGCAGCCAAATTTTTACTTTGCATTTTTAGCATCAGCGCATTTTTCTTTCTTTTTTTTTTTTAAGGTGGTGCTCAGCATAAATAGGAAGCCAGTAAACATGTGGGGAGGTGATCAGCCTCCATCTGCTGAAGGCTGCTGAAACCATCTCTGCAATAACATCTCATTTTCTGCTGGTCAGCGGCACGTGCCAACCACTTCCACACCTCTCCAGCATGTGCAAACACCTCCCCATGTGGGAAAGCACCCCTCCACCAGCTACTTCTGCCCTTCCCACCTTCCCAGAGCTTTTTTCACCCCAGCGTTGGAAGCTTCATGGGATGTGGCCAGAGCAGTGCCCACCATTCAACATGTTTGTTGGGGGCCACGCATCCTGCAGGAGTGGGGGGAGCTTCTGGGGGTAGGTGGGAGCTGTAAAGCCCCTTATCTGAAGGGGGATCTCACACAGCCAAGTTATCTGTCTAGTACCATCAGCAGATGGGGGAACTTGTAACACTGGCAGTTTTGCCACAGTTTTGTTATTTCCTTGTGTCAGCATCACGCCTCAGGAAATGAGATGGCTTTACAATTGGTAACAATGGGAAGGCCAAAGCAAAATTTCCACTCTTGTCTCACATGCACCTGCATAATGGGGGACACAAGCCTGCAGGGAGTGTCAGCCTGTGCCCATCTTCTTTTGCTTTGCTGCACTCCACTGGTGCCAGCACACTGCTGTACTTGGGAAATAAAGAGCTTTTCACCTTCCTATGAATGTGAAAATGATACCATGGACCTGGATCTGAAGCAGACTGCAATGAGCAAGTCTTAAGAGTGAAGCATGCCCTTTGTGGAGTGCCATGGGATACCCGACGAAAACTGTGCAATTATTTATGTCTCTGTAAAACACTCAGTACATAAAATGCAAGTAATCAGCACAAATGAAACAATCTCACCTTGAGCTAGAGGCCACAAACTGCTATAAGTTAACACACTTTTTCTTTTTTTAAACAGAGAACAGCACACAAGCTATGCGATATTGGAATAGTAACCTTGAAACATGCCATTGTATGACTTTCAGAGTTTAAGAGAAAGAGGGGATTTTAAATCAAATATTTTAAATCCACAGAGCAGAGGACAGTCACCATACCTAGGTCAGCTACCTCAAATCTACCTCCTGTAAACTGTGAGAAAGATTCATAGGATAGTACCCCTGTCACACAGATCCTGTGTATATAGACTGGAGGATTAAATGCCCCAACAGGAGAAGTCTACAAAAAGAAGAAAATAAATGAGGAGCGGGTATTTGAGAACGCAGCTCACTCCTAAAGCATTTCTTACAACTACTGCACTGAAGCGCTGTCATTATTTTCAATCACATGCAAAGCAGATTAAGAGCTTTGCATTTTTCTAAGGCATTAATTTGGGGAGTGGGGGGAGATGGAGGAGGCAGCTTCAGCACCATGCACTCAGCGCCTTGACCAGACACCCAGAATCTTCCTTATGTGCCTGAAAAATCTGGGAGTAGCCCTTAAGCTATAATAAACACTTCAGAATCTGAACTGCTCTTTAGTCATAATTCTTGAGGCTGTTTAGTCTCACAGTTGGTTTCAGGAGTAACAACTAGTTTAGTAACATCGCTAAATGGGGAACACACTGCAAGAGCGCCTGATATGAGGACATCCATCTTGCTGTCAAGTACAGGGAATGTAGGGAAAAGAAAAAAAATCCCAGTGGGCTCATTTTGTTAATCCAAAAGCACCCCAGGAGGGTGTTTCAGCCAATTCTTTGGAGGACACCAACCCCTGCTCTGCTATAGCCCAGATAAACTCTGATGAAGCAGTTCAGTCCGGAGGAGCAGTCTGACACACTCTCTGCTGCTTTTCCTATCCAGGCAGCACAGGTTTACTTTGCAGCCTGTATTTCCAACAAGCAGTCAGGTGATGGACTACCATGAATGCATGGCACCCACAGTCCTGACACTTATCAGCAAGGCATGCAGGCAAGGTGACATCTATCCAGAAGGAGGATCCTGATAAGGAAGCTTCTTATTCATAATTGCTTGGAAATCAGGTAAACCCTAACTGCTCCCAGGTTCAGATTTTTCCCTGGCCCAAACAGTGGGAGCTCTGTCCTGGCTCCAGTGGGGACCTAGGCTGACCCCCTGTACCCCTTAAACACTCATCCGCAGCAGAGCAGCAAGGCCAGCAGCTGAATAGGGCCCCAAAGCCCTGCCTGCAATGCTCAGCTCTTTATTTGCTCTGCTGGGAAGATGGAAATATGCATTTTGTACAGGTCACTGCTGTGGGCAGCAGCCAGTACAGAAAAGACCACGTGTAATCAGCAGAGCTGGAAAAGGAGATAGAAAGAATGATGTCAACAGAAAAAGAAAAGGTCAGACTGGGCAAAGGAGAAAGTGTCTGAATGGCAGCTGGGTTGAACAAGAGGAACATTTTTTTTCCCATCTTGTCTTTTGGGATGGCGGAAGAGGTTTCTTCCTCAACACTCACTGCTGAGGTGGGACAAGATCCCTTGGGCCAGGACATTCAGCAGGCCCTGAGGACACTGACCCATCTCAGAAAGTGCTCATCAGCTGCTCTGTTAAATGCCCCAAAAATCAGCCTGACTCTCCTCAGAAGTGAGCTCCCTTCCAGGCAGGCAGCCCAGACAGATTCAGGATGTTTTCTGTCAGAAGCTCATGTTCAATGAACCAGCCTTTGGGGGCTGAAGTCAAAACTATATCCTCTCTTAAAATAACACATAGGCCACATAGGGAAGGAGGTTTGGATCAGCTGTGGGAGATTTGTAAATCCAGCCCCAAGAAAAGATGAATTATGGATCATGTCTGAGCTCAGCACCTGGCCCCTTGTTTGCCTGTGTGCCCCAAGCATCATGGCACATGCAGCAGAGCAGTACATGGCATCCTTCAGCTTCTCGTGCTGCCGCCTCTTGAATCTGAGGGCAGTATCAGGACCTGGCCCATGAAGATAAGATTCAGATCTTGCAAGAAATCATTAACACTCATGTGCATCACATCGAAATTGATATTTACTGCCATCTAGATCACACAGAAGAGCAACTCCTTATTTTTTCCCATGATGATGGTCAGTAAGCACACAGGGAGAGATCTTCACTGGAAAGCCACAGCGGCATCAAGATTGAATGCAGACACTGACTGACGGGAAGCTGCCAAAGAACTTTCTCCATCAGCAATCTCCCCTCTGGTAAAAACATTAATCAAGAAACAAGCCTGTCATTCAGGAGGAAAAAGGCAGTTTTCCTTCATGCTGGGAGGTGAAATGCCTTCTGCTTCCATGCGCTGAAACCTGGTGCAGCAGGAGGTTTTGGCTGGCAAATTCAAGGCTGCAGTTTAAAAGCAACAACTTGTAAAGATAAGATACAGGAGCCAAACTCTGCTTTCTGATTAGGAAGGCAATTTCAGTAGCCATCCTTCCTTCTTTGAAAGTTCTTTCCAGAACAGCATCAGCCCCATGGTGGAAGCACCCAACCCTTGCTAGAAGCAGGACCTGCATAGCAGAGCAAGGGTGAAGGGAGTCCTCTCCACACAGCAGCTTATTGGGAAAACACTGCTAAAACCACAAGGAATTAACTATGGAGAGAAGAGTGGTGGGACAGAGGTATTTTAAAAGGAAAACCTAGTGCCCTGTTCCTCCACTTCTTCTCCAGGTGTGTCTTTTCATTGCAAACCAATCGACATTGTTGCATGCATAGCTGGTTTGAGCTCAGTTACCTGGGTATTAGGTTTTTCCATAAGGTGGTTTCTCCAGCACAGGACAACCTCACAGCTCAGCAGCTTTTAGATGCTTTTTACCAGTCCTGGGCTCTTCCTTCACAGATCCATCCCAAGCTGCCCACCTTGCCTTCACTCCCCGCACAAGTGCGAACATGTTTCTAAGCACAAACACCACCAGTGCCACAGAAAAACTTCACACTGTGTGTGGGGAGAAAGGATATCAGTAAATTCAGGAAAATTAAAAGGAACAGGACTGATGGATGCTCCTGTGGATGTCTTCCCTTGAACCAGATCCAGTTCTCCCATCCCATGTGTAAAGTGGAGCAGAGCTGGTGTTCAGGCCCCAGCTAATTAGCTCTTTACCTGCAGTCATAGTTTCGTGATCTTCACTGAATAACAGAGAAAGGTGAAAATCTGTTTAGAGTAAAAGAAACTTCCTGTCGAGCAAAGGAGCTCGACACTTTTTGGATTCATCTCAACTAACCTTTCCAGCAAAGAGTGCAGGGCTGAGACCAGGACAGGCCAACCAGGGAGGTAGGACTCACAAGACTTGCAGTACCTTGTGTCATTGTGGTATAGAGAACAAAGTGTCTTTTCACAAGCTCTGCGTAACACCAGCAGCTTGGTGCCCTAATTAAAAATCAAGGCAAAGCGCAGGGAGAAGTTAAAAAGGATTTGAGAGTTATTTGTCAAAAGTTCCAGATGTGGACAGCAGGGTGAATAGCAGTGTGTGACACTCATCAGCTCTAGGGGTCCACACACAAACCATGGGTAGATACTGGGGCATTTGGAGTAAACTTTGGTGGCAGGAGATTATGTTGTTCGTTGTTGTCTGCAGATCATGTACTGGCAATTGGATCCAGCATCACATTTCTGTCTCCTTGTCTGGACTAGACATCACTTTTAGGGTGCCACTACCTTGTTATTTAAAAGGTTCTGGCTTTCTGGTGGAAGGAGGCTCTGGACCCATCTTATTTCATTCTCTCAAGGGCTGCTATGAATCTTCTCTGGTGTTTGCTGAATCCACGGTCTATCCAGAGATGGGCTCCAGAAGAGCAAGAGGAATTTCATGGCCACAACTCTGAGTAACTTGAGACCCTGCCTGGGATCCACTTGCTGTTGCTCCAGAACACTTGGGGTACAGGAAATCTTCTTGGTAATCCATTTTTGCTTTCTTTGCCCACACACATTTCACCCACAGATCTCAGAGTAGCTATCTGACGCAAGCACTTACGCTCCTTTTACAGTGTTCAGTGGCTAGCACCAGCTCAGTCCATCACATGCCACTGTGATCTTTCACTCAATCACTCCTATTCCTCTTTTTTTAGCAGAAAATTACGTTAAAACCTTCAAACACAGAAATCCTTGCATCCTTGTCTGATGCCAACTAGTAAGTCTCATTCATGACAATGAGCATATAAAATGACTTTCCTTTGTGTGTACCAATACCCAAACCTCCAGCACTAAACATTTAAAACATTGCTAAATACACATGAATTAATGAAGTATTTGGCATTAAAGCACCGTGTTATCAATTATTACTTCTCCCAGAACAAACGCTCAAATACCATGGGCATTTTCTGTTTGAAGAGAAGTCATGTGTTTGCAAAGTGCACTGTGTTTAGAATCCCAATAGTCTCTCTGGCACACTGTCCAGATCTTCATCTGTGAAGACACCATTGTACAATGGTTTTGGAAAAAAGGCAGCCAGGCAAACAGTGCTTATCAGGAAACCACTGACTGTTCAACACCTACCCATGACAAGGAGGAGCTAGAAACCACCAGGCAAACTGCAAACTAAAAAATAATCGCACTTTGGACAGAGTTCTGGGAAGTAGTTAAAAACAATTTTTAAGCCAAATTTGAAATCTGCAATAGTCATCTATGATAAGCTCTAAAGTAGCCAAAGATGTTGCAACTGAAGAGGAAAAGTTGACAAACACTTCTCACCACAACTTTATGCCCTTGATTTTAACGTAACAGTCTTTAGATTTCTAACTTCAAGCCCACAGCAGGGTTGACCTCGTGTGCTGCCAGTCTAGCTATGTCCTCCTTCATGGGACTAATTCTGGGCATCTTATAATGAAAAGTTCCACAGAAACTATGTAGGAAATTCCAACTATCTCAGCCTTATAAAACACAAGAAAAGCTCATCTTTGGACTCTCAGTGCTGAGCAAAAACCAAGCAAAATTGAGATGTGCAAAACAAGATCAATCTTGATTCTCATTGTCTGATGTCTAGTTTTATCATGTTCCTGCAGTATTTCTGGATGTGGAAGTGCAGCAGCAATCACACCCAGTGTGAGCACTGCACTGAGAGATTGACACATCTCTCTTTTGCACATAGAGAAGGAAAGCATCTGCCTCACCAGGACCACATGAGCCTGTGCTGGGACAGGACCAAAACTCCCAACCAAGGAGCTTTCAGGCAGGTGAACAGAAGGAACCAACCAGGGACGTTTTGCTTTTGCCACATCGAGGCAGCAACCGCCACTGGCTGCTCCCCTTGCAACACAGGGGACCTGCTTTCCTGCTGCAAAGGGGAAGTGAGGGCTCACTTCCACCAACTTCCCCTGGTGTTTCAGCTGGCTTAGAGGGGGGAACAGCAAAGAACATAGCTGTCACCTCCTGCTGCTCTCCGCTGGTCTGGTGCTCTCAAGGGAAAAGAGAGAGCCTCTTTTGATGGGCTTCAGGGAGAGAAAAAAAACAAGGCACTGCTTTCTTTGTCTCATTAAATATGTAAGCACAGCACAACCTTGTAATCACCCCATTTTGTAACAGATACTATGCTTCTAGTTGGCATGAGAATTAAAAGCTTTCACATTAATAAAAACTGTGTTTTTAATCAAACCTAATTACTTCTTGTGAGCATTATGCACTATGTGAAGAACACAGATTATAGCCCCCGAGTTCAGATCTCACACTCAAGACAAATTCTGCACAAACATTGGCTTCTTGTAAACCTCACTGCTTTCTGCTGGGTAAAGAGAAAAAAACAGTAGAAAAGAAAGGAGGTTTCAGTTGTAAGATTTTTTTGCCATACAAAAAGGAATAGAAATGCAGGTTAAATGGAGTTCACAGGAGCCTAATCTTTAATTAATCTTTGAAATAAATGTCTGACCTCACACACACTTCACAGTTAAAACTCAGCATTCCTGAAGGGAGCTTTGCTGCCTAATCCAACAAGCTCCCCACCTCCTTTTTTTTTTTGAAGAGGATCCCACTAAATCCACAACCTTATATAAGATCATTCTCTCAAATCATTGAACAGGAATTAGTCAAAAGGTCTCCTTAAAAAGACATGCCTTAAAAGAGCCTCAACCTCGTCTGTTGTGCTGAACATGTGGCACAACAATAAAACATGGTGGCAGTTTTGAACGTTCAGTACAGATGAAGAATTGGCATCATTGGTTTCTGTAACTCTGTATGCATTCGTATGAAATACATTTACATTTCCTACATGTTTTTTAAGAAGAGCAGCAAAGCTGAAGCTTTGAAGACAGAACCGCAGCGCCAACCACACAGCTGTGTTGAAAAAGCTCCAGTTCCTCTTATTTCCAGGCCTTCTTAATTATGGACCCATTGATCCCTCACTAGGATTTTGGTGAATTCAGCGTGTTCTTCTGCACACAACTGCTGGATAAATCACTCAGCTTTGCCTACACTGCAGATAACTTAATGCTCATGTCAGACCAGTACTTGAAGGATGTGACAGGAAAAATGCCAAAATTAGTTTGTATCCTGGGATAACCCACAATCTATTGATCCCCAATTACAAGTAAACTTAATCTGAAGAGCCAATCCTTGCTTAAAAAATTTGCTCAAAGGCCCTCTAAAATACAGAAAAAGTCCCAGAATGAAACAAAACCAAAGAAAAAACAAGTATCTATTGCTGCCTTCTACTTCAGTATGAAGCTTAAAGTTAGTGGAAAAAAAAAGCAACTTTCAAACTATGAGTTCACGGTAAGAGTGCATGCTAGATTTAATTGAAATCATAGGTAAAAATAATGTGCCCCCCAAGAACTGTTTCACTGAGAAACTATGGGCCACCCTGCCTTCAGGCCATGGGGAGAACTGAATTAAAGATAAGACAGCAGAAAAGAAACTCCTGAGGGCTGACCTGACTATTCAGTAAAACTAAAACAAGACACACATGCATATGCGCACACTCTCTCCCTTATCTACATGCATGCAGGTAGCTGGTCTAATTTTGAGTTTTGCTGTCTCTCGTTTCCAGGAGCCATTTGTTGGCTTATTTGTTTGTGGTTAGAAGTCTTCTGCAGAGAATTCTGCAAGCTAGGGATTTTTGCTACACGTTTAACATGTACATGCTTTCTTGTTTGCATATGCTTCAACCTCACACCCTCCAAACTAACGTCATTTTTTCCTCTTGTTTTCTTTCATTTTTCAGAGGAGTCCAGTTGTTTTGACTATTCTCCTTCAATGCCCTCTATTGCTGTAAGTATTTTCTCACGGTAAGACAGGAGCACATGGGTGGGACACTAGTGTGTACCTCATCCCGTTGTCACTTAATTTTCTCTCAGTGTTTCTGTGTTTTCTTAGTACGTGATGGAAAAATGTGCTCAGCCTGTATTTTACCTAAAACAGGTCTTGGTTCATAATCCTTCTGTGGACACCAGAAATACAAAGACAACATCTATGTACATTTTGGGTCAGATACGCAGACTGGCCTTCCATAAAGCAAATAGATAAAGGCAACACTAACAGGTTGTGTAAGATCAAGCGATGGCGCATAGGCAGATTTTGAATAATGCTTCAGCAGCAGTGGGATCTGCAGCATGTTCAGAGAGGTCCCCATTTCAGCTGCTGCTAAGACATCATCTGGGCTCCCTGACCAGAACAAGGTGTGAAGTCACCTTTGGCATTCCAGGCCTTTAAGCTGTATTTAGCAACTGTCTAGAACACTAGAGCGTAGCACCTCTAAACTGAGAATTCTCTACAGTGTATTAAGAGCAGGGTATCTGCTCTCACCACAAGCAAGACAGTTTGCTGCTTTCTTGCTCTTGGTTCTGGCACTTGGATTTCTCATGTGTTTTTACCAAAGATACTCACATGGAAACACTTTCACAACTATTTATTTTGGCCAAAGTTGTAATGTGCATAGTATCTTAGTAAGGTACAAGGAAACAGAATTCTAAGGACTCTGAAAAAGAAGTTTAGCCAAGTAGTCCATTTATTGATCAACTAGATTTTTATTAACAGGGGAAAAAAAAAAACACTGAGCAACATACAAAAGAAATACTGAAAATGACAAAGTTCCCTTCTTATGGATAAAGTTTTCTGGGACAAGTGTTAGAAGACATAAAACATAGTCTAGTGGGAAGAACATCCCTCAGTTTTCTTAGAAAACTTTTTGCTCAAGTAGCATTCTCTTAAAAGAAAGAATCTTCAGATAGAACTACACTTAGAAACCGAACCATATGCCGAAGGAAAAAAAAAAATGAGGGAGAAAAGGTTTATATTGACATACAGAACAAGCAATACAAAGCATTAGCTGGACATTCACTTTACATTTAAAGTTTATACCATTAGTGTGGGTGAGCTACTGAACAGGAGAGACCCAAGTTTTTCACGAAGTCATACTACTGCAGGCTCAAGGTGGACTGCTGAACTGTAGACATCTTAGTTCTATCAGTACAGAAGGTGTCTGACAGCACTGGTTTATACAGATATAATTTTAAAAGTGCACATTCCCTTCAAGGCAAGTATTTATATAAATGGACACAGCTTTGCTCTTAGTCTCTCCATTTTTGTTGGAAGAAGACCCACCATCTCCTTACTGAGTTCTAGTTCCGTTTCAATGGCACTGACAGCATCTGGGTACTTCTCACAATAGTCTACCAGAAATGTGTAATATTCCAATGATGTCTGCATATTTTCCAGTTGTTTTTTGCTATCCGAAGTAATAAGCTTACCATATAGTCGTGCAATATGAAATTTAGCCACCATAGCAGGACGAAGAACATCTTCCTTGAGCACTTCAGGAAACACCTTATCTGGGTTCCTCAAAGAATCTAAGAAGAGTTCATAATATTTGATTGCAAACTGAGCCAGAGAATTAATTTTTTTAATTGTGTGGGAGTCTAGCTCCTCTAGCCTGTTACCAATAGCTACCTTTAAATCCATCATCTTGTAATAGGTGTCAGCTAGTTCAAACTGAAGCTGTCTACTGATCAACAGATAGTACTGTGGATTCAGTTCTGAGCATATAGGCTCCAGCATGTCTATTCTACGCTTGTGCATTTTGCAGCGCCTCTCATAGTCTTCTTCAAAGAAAGCAAGTACCTTAAACAAAGCACTGTGATCCTGAATAATTTCAATATGGTCAGTAACATAACCATCAACCTGAAAGAACTCTTTTGCTTCCTGAACATAGTTCTGACCAACTAGGAAGATTTCTCTGGCTTCTTGAAAATCTAAAGGATATACACTGCTCACTTTCTCTTCCATGGCTAAGACAGAGTCACATATATCACTCATCCCAAAAAGGACAGCTTTTTTTCTGCCCTTCTCTTTTTCATCCTCTTCTTTTTTCCTTTGGGCTTTAAGTTCCAATTGCCTGTCTGGATCCAGTTCTCCTATATTATCCTGAAATGACAAAGCACACTCAAAAAAAGCACATGGCTTACAAAGAAAGACACTGAATCATATTATTTATGAGATACCCTTGAAACATAAACAAGACAGCAACAAGACAGAAGAGAAGATGCACTGGCATATTAGACTTTCTATTCACAAAAAAACCCACATAAATTACCATCTCTATTCTGTAAAAACCTAAGATTTAATTTAGTCTCCCTGCCCTGGGGGACAATATAGCCAAAACAGTAACTGTAAAGACCAAAGGCCCTACTTTTGCAATGCATTTCAGCACATGCAGAGTTTTAAATATTCAAATGAACTTTCAAATGAATGAAACGAATGCTTGAAAGAGAACCCCAGCATACAAAACTGTTCCATATTAAGATGCTCTGACTAGCAGCTAAATAAAAAGTAATCTGCCAAATCAAGCTGCAAGAAAATGCAGCAGACGAAGAAAATATGCAAACCTGCTGTATAAGCAGTACAGATTACACTACAGAGCTGATCTTCCATCCATGCTATTTCTGACTGCTGCACTGAAGCCAAAGCATACTGTGAAACATCTGCTACAGTGCAAGCAGCCATTGTATCATTCACTGGGCAACCGTTTATCACTTTCTACCAAGTATGAATTTATTCCTGTTACAAACATCAAAATATACTTTGTTTGCTTTTAAACAATGACAGCTACAGATTTTTGGTTACCTCAAGTAATTTCTGGGCACTTTGCAGGAGATTCAGGCAATACTTAATCCAGCACCTTGCAATTTCAGCTTTTCTCTGTCGAAGGTCCTGTTGATCTTGCTCCGTTTCATCTATTGAATGGACATAAACACACAAAAACTTCTAAGAGAACTCAAACACTCTAGCAAGTTCAAATGTTACAAGCAAAGAACATGCTACTTGTAGCTAATTGATTTTCCCTTATCATTAGACAGAAATATATTCTCCATGTCAGTTTATACAGTAATCCTGTAAACTGTCATTCTGGTAGAAACCATATAGATTAACATGCATGAATTCTTAAAAACAAAAAATATCACAATGTATGTTTCAGACAATCTTTGATCTTGAAGATGTTTTACTATAGAAGGTTTTCATGCCTCTTTGTAACAAGAGCAAGAAATCGGGATAACCCATTTTCTGTGATTCAGCTGCCTGCTAGTTGTTTCTCATGACATCTGTATTGCAATAGGCCCCAAACTTGCTACAAAAAAAGGGAATAAAAGGGAAACTGCCTTTGATTAATCTACCTGGTACCAACATAAGATTTATTAGCTCTACAACTTCTGTATTTTTCTCCTGTCTTAAGTAGCAACCCTGCTGATGTCTCAAGATAACATTTTCAGAGAAAACTCATTTCCCAGTCTCTAGGTAGAGGGCAGTGAGTTTGCTAACAATGACGGGATGCTAACATTCCTTTTGCCAAATAAAAAGCCAACTTTAGACTTAGATCCATTGTGTTCATTAGCTTTCATCAGAGCAAATCAAGTTGTTCTTATAAGAACTGTTGCTAAATTACGGAAAGGTACCTTTCCTAAATACCTCTGTGCTTGCTTGTATTCTGATTAACATGATAAAATAAACGTATTTGAGAGCAGCTAATGCTGACTGAGCATTAGCCTTACTATAAGTTAGAACTTTCTGCTTAATGATCTTTAAGTCCACAGCACAGCTCTATGTACAGCGAAAAGGAAAATAGGATGTTTACTCCATTAAAACAAACACAAATATCATTGCTCTTGTTGGGTGCAGGAGGAAGTCAACATAGAAGAAGTTAGTTGACTTGATGAAAAATCACACAAGAAATTTATAAAGGACAATTAAAAATAGGACTCTTATCTACCACTTCCCATCTTGCACCTAAATTTGAGACTGTAACTGACTGTATGTTTCTACACACCTACCAAAAACAAAACCTCATTTTTTTGGCTTAAGTACCACATTAATGAGCTTTGACAATTGCACAGTCAGGTAGCTGTGGAAGCCCATAAACACTGATTCAGACCTACCAAATTTTTTGTAATAGCCTGCTTTCAAACAGCATAACAGATCCACATAACCTGACTCAACAGCCTTCTTTCACTGAAACTAAAAAGCTTTTGGAAATTATCCTCCAAGTACTTCAATAATAAGACAGGAAACTGCATAGAATCCTGCATTTTTGAGCTAAAGAAATATTAAAAGCAATTCATGTACTGTCACTGAACTCCAATTAAAACAAACTCAGGTGGGTCTAGTCAGGTTATATTTTAACCTGAAATAACAACATCAATGGATTAAAGAGTTTGTGTTGTAAACAGCTCAAGCCATTAGTATTTAAATCCAACTTTGAACAGTGAATACATTGGTTATGGATTAACACAGGGGCTTGCTGAGTACTTGCTCACTCTCCATGAGTTAAAGCTCTATTGATTTGAAGCTTTCAGTTGCCCAAGACACAGAATGTAAAAGGCTGTGTTGTAGATAAGTGAAGACTAAGCCCAGACAGATGAGTGATACCATCATATAACCACAGGCCCTTAAAACTGTGGTTGGTTTTCTGCAGGTTTCTCTTATTGATCTTCACACTGAACCTCAAAGTTGTTCCTCTGCATCAATACCCAAAACAACAAGAAGGGGAGCTACAACTCTAAAATAGGTGCAGCAACCACCACCAAAAGACAATACAAGTACTTTCTGAATTTGGGTTTTTTAAATGTTGAGTTTCCCCTCCCTCTTTTAAAACAATTCCCAAGAAGCATCTGGTTTAGTTCATTGAATCATTGTCTTCTGATCACTGAGAAGCAAAGGAAAGCTGCATTTCAGCACATGTAAAAGGACAAATGGATGAATAGCAACATTGCCACTACTGAAACAGACACTGGTTTAAAATTTCGCTTTTATTTCGGTACGCTTTCTGAAACACCAGCATCTCATAGCCAGTCAGCAGTGCAGCAGTTCTTCAGAAATATTCCACTTCACTAATTACTTAAAAGTTTTGTACGTATTGCTAGACTTCATTTTAAAACATCATTCATCATGACTTCACAATATTTTATTCAAAACTTTAATAGGAACTTACTGTCTTCAGCAGATGGCACCTGTCCAGCTTGGCTAAAGACAACACTGGCTGCTGCTAAACAGTGTCGGGACTCCATAAAACATTGCTGAGAGAAACAGAAATGGCAGCGTTTATCACTGGTATAAGCAGCCCAAGCACTGCTCTCAGCTTGTATAAATCCCTCTCCTCAGCTAGTAAAGATATATAAATATCAAGTGAAATCATAGAACCAAGAGGCCCTGGAATGCTCTCTTCCTGCACACTGGAAAAAGAAAGACACTTTTTCCACATCCACTACTGAAAACAGTATTTTCTAACCAACCATTTTCTCTCTACCACAGCCACAATTGCAAACCTCGCTTTTAATATTAGACACACGTATTGTGAACATTTTCACTGTTCTGATCTATGTTACTGTTACTTCCTTGTGGTAAAGGAAGTGATGCCTTGTGGTAAAGATTGTACCATGGGCTGTTAGTCGGAAAGAGCCAGACACACAAGTCAACATTATGAATCGGATTTAGATTCCTTTACTCAGATTTGGCAGTGCATTGTTTAATGATTAGTTCTTATCAATGCATCAAAACGACATGGAAATTAAGAGTTACTACTGAAATCAGCATTAACTGGCTTAAGTATGTCTGAAGTCTTTTAAGCATCAGAAAAGAGCATCTGAATAGTCCAGAATATAGAAATTCCTAAATAAAGCTGAAGTATTTCATAACACAGTAGATTCTATAGAGTCAACACAGACTAAAGACAGAAGCAAACAGCTACCTTCTCACACACTTTAATGTTCACATAGGCTCAAACAAGTCTTAAGCATGTGTAAGGTGCAAAGGACAATAATTTATAGGAAATATACAATGTGAAGTATTTTCACCCTCAGATGTTTTTTGTTTTATTATCTTTATTGCAAGAAAACAATATAAGAAACAATTTAAAAGTTATTATAACCTTAAAGTTTTACTTATAAACATCATGATACTGCTGATATGTCATTAACTACAGAACTTTTCTTCAGCCTACACCCTTGCTCATTTTTCCCATTGCCATCACACCACCAAAGAAAGCCACTATGTCTTCTTCAGAAAAAACTAACATATGTTTCATGTCAGAAGACAACTTGTAGTTTGATAGACACACATTTTTAGTTCAACATGGAGTCCTGCCACAAACAGCTGTTTAAACAATTGTATTATTTGATAGTTACATTTATGATATAATTACAGCAGAAAAACATTAGGTATATTACCTTAGAGAGATAGTACTGTGACAAAGTAGCAGCATTGAGTGCCCATTCTACTGGGTGGTAGCCACAATACTCAAGCTGTCGTTTAAGAGTAGTATGGCAATACTGAGCAGCCTTCTCAATCATCTCCAGGTGTTGGTAGACTTGTGCCAGATAATACAGAGTATGTGTATAGGCTTTTTCAAATCTGGAAAAACAAAGAGTCTGTTTAGTTTTCAACTCCCCAGCCCCTCCCTCCCCCTCCTAAAATACACCCTCATAAAATTAAAAAAGTAACAATATTTTAGGTATGCTGCTACACACCCACCTTTTTGATCTTTCTTGGTCTGTAAGTTTTTCTTCTTCTGCCATGAAATGTTCACTCGGATCCAGAGGAGGATTTCCATCCTGGAAGAGTACATGATACATTATTTTACTTTGTAACATAGTGCTCCCTCTTCTGGCTGCAGATGATTTACATTTTCAATCCCAAATTCAACAAAACTTCACATAACACATCTACACCTATCTCAATGTCACAACTCTCAAGCAACTCCACAAAACTCAGGAGATCTAGAGAACTAAAGGAAAAATTCCAAGGAGAATTACAAAGTTCTCAGCTAATAGAAGAGTTTTGCTTACAAACTTTAAAGCAACACAAGCTATCAGCACCAGAAATATTCAGCCTGGATTCTACAGGGCTATAATTGTCTTCATTTTGCACAACATTATAATGTTTTTTAAAGCATCAATGTAATACCATGCCTTCCAGTGTGAGATATTTGTTTGCCCGAGTGCACTAATCAGTAACGAGAAAACATCCTGCAGGAAGTACTGCAAAGAACATTGTGTGCAGACAAAGCTCAGCAGACCTGCTGCAAAGACTTACTGCTGTGAAATTACTCCTTTTATTCACAAGCTAGTAAGACTACTCAAATTCATGAATGAGAAAACAGGCAATACCTTTGGAGGATGAAGCTGCTAAATCCTGATACAAGACATGACCTACATGCAAGTTATTAACAATGTGAACTACTTCATTCAGAAGTGCTTTAGTTTTTTAAAGTATGATGTCAGAATCCTTACAGAGACAACTATACAACTTTCAGCACTGCTTTGTTAAACCTTGCCTTAAAACAGTTAGTCATAATTGGCAAACCCAAGAGATTAACACTGCTTACGGCAAAGTTCTACTAGCCTGCACTATGTTCATTCGTAATTGTAGATAGCTTGATATGCCAATTCTAAAACATTTTAAATAAAGGTGTCTTTCTAAAAGTGTCTTTTTGCCATTAAACAGGACATCCTGAAAGTTGTTTAACATACTAGCCAGCAACAGAGCCCAATTTAGTGTGAAACTTTCCTAGCACTTTCTTAACATCTGTTCTGCTGACAGGCAGGGTACGTCACGAAACAACCACATACTAGCTGTGTAATATGAACAGTTTATTAAACAAGCACACTAACATTAATCAGGTATATATCTATATATAGTAAATGAGTACAATAAAGCAAATAACATATATATACGTACACACATACACATATAAAAGTGCAGAAGAAAATTAGCAATGCATCAAATCATTACTGCACAGAGAGAACAGAGATTAAGAAGAAATACATCACCAAATACTACTAAATCATCATGCAAGCCCACACTTTAAGCTGGGAAGCCCCGTTGCAGCCAATGCCAGGAGCCTCAGGCAACTGGAAAATACCTGCACGGTGTGTTCATACATAGGTAAGGCTCCAGATTCAGTCACAAGAGGATCCTGTTCTTTTACTCTCAGAAGAACAACCAGCTTTATGCCAGATCTCCAATTGTTTATTAGTGGGGCCATTCAGGGTTGTCCATGCTGTGAGTGCTGGACACATGCCCCAGTGCAGCCGAGTATGAAGGCTGTAAAACAGCTGCACACCTCTATTTACCTGCCTCTTTCCGACAGTTATGATGAACACAAAAATATATACTCTACCGAATACACTGTGACAAAAAAACCCATACTTTGTTACGTCTCTCAGTCTTGAGAGGAAATCAAGTCTCAGCTAGGTTCCCATCCATTGCAACCCCAATTAGCTCAAGACAAAGTAAGGTAACAGATAAAAAACAATCCAGAGAAATACACGTCGTAAGATAACAGGGACTCAGGCAGAAGCAACAGTAGAGAATCTATTTACTTTATAGGGAAGAAAACACATTCTTAATGTTTGTACTTCTCACTAAAAAATCATGAATGGATTTGTTTGCTTGTTTTTAAAGGAAATGTTTTATTCATCGTCAAAGATGACCAGATGTGTCTGAAACAGACAGTGAAAAATACATACAAGTGTGTTTAACCTACAAGAGAGGTGTCGTTTTTTTACACGATCTTTTAATCTTTGGGGGTTTCTGTTTCTAACTCATTAGTTTTTAAGAAATGAATTTATAATCCTTTCTTTAGCTACGAAGGCCTACAACCTTACAAAGGCTTCCAAACATTCTCACAAGATCTGGAGCATATTCTGGCAAGCCTAGAGAGATTCCTGCAAAGAAAGCAATTGAAATGACACTGTAAGCAAGACCCTAGCCTCTCTCCTGTATCTACATACTTATCCTCTGAAGTCAAGACTTACGCCTTTAATTACCACTAGGAAGAGCTCTGCAACTCTCCTATTCAGTAGACTCCACAAGTCTCCTTTATCAGCCCAAGCTTTGGCTCATAAGGTCACACCCTCAGATTTCCACCATACTGCTCTCAACAATCAAACAACTTTGCTAGTAGCAAAGTGTTACAGTGCCACAGTAGTTATTTGCCTTGGTTTTGCTCTAGGTGCTTTAAGGGGGAAAAACCAACTCCAACCACTTTGTAAGTTAACTTGACCCCAACAGTAAACAACTAAATCCACAAGTTCAGTAAACACCTCTATCATCAACAGTTTACCTAAGATTCCCAGACGGGAAGGCTTTCTGATAGTGTAAAAATAGCGAAAGTTAAGAACTATAAATTCAAACTTTTGTAATTTGTGAACGATTAATGTTGACAGGGTTGTATAAATCCTAAAGATCCTGCACCAGTACAAGGACCTCAAGTCCTCTTTATGAACCAAGTTCATGTAAAACTTGAACTGTAAATTCATAAAACTATGGTTATCCAATACTTACAGCTGTCCTGAGACACAGACTCTGCTCCTTTAAGGCTTCAAATGTATTTAGCTCACTCACAAACTGTCCCTGTGGCAAATGAGTTTAGGAACAGCTTTGCAAAAAAGCTTAAAAATAGCACAAGAGAGTCTTTGTTAATCCACAACTGAAAAGGCTGTTTAATATGCATGAGAAGTTTAACTGTTTATAAGACTGTCCTCTTGCATATGGAGCTAAACTACTTGCTCTGTGCAACACCGTGCATAGCCAGAGCAAATCAAGCAAATCCTTTCTATTTGGCTTCAACTTTGGATTATCAATACAATGAGCTTTCAAAAAGGACCATTATTTTTGAGCACAATTATTCACCTGAATATGTCCATCATGAAATTAGCGAGTGATCCTCTAGATTGCCTCTTTCTATGCCAGCAGTACAAATCAAATCACTTTTCAGAAGAATCATAGCAGCCAGTATAAAGCCCAGAAACTCAAGTTGCATCATATGATTTTTTTTTCAAAGACAACTAAAACTGTAAGTGGCACATGAAAGTAAAACCTGCCACAATATTAATAATAAACACAGTACCTCTTTCATGTATTGGTTATACAGGGCTTCTGCGGACTCCAGGTAAGTCTGTGCAGTTTTAATTTTATCCCTTTCAGACCACAGGATACCTAAGTTGTTCTAAAGGCAAAAGGAAAAGCTCATTAGTTATTTTCCCATTATGTTCCATTTACATTACACATTTTCTCCAAACAATTTGTCAGTCCTCATCCTTATATACAGGTGTTCTAATACAGTGGATTTCAAATAGCAAAACTCATGCCCATATCACAAGTTGCTCAAAAGAGGGGATTCTCACACAGCAGCAAATACAAAGCCACCTCACATCCTGCATCTTTTTTTTTGTGTTTGCTATGTAAGGACTGGCTTGTTCAAACAAGATCTTTTTCCATGTTTCTCATTCATGCAGCTTTTATATATAAAAATGTCATAAAAAGAGCCAAGGAACTAGAAACTTGTCATCGTGATTCTGTAGAAAATATAATAGAAAAAAGATACTCAAGAAAGGAATGCTTGTATATTTCAACAATGAAATGACATGAAAAGAATCGTTAAAATGCAAAAACTATGGATTACTGCCTTCAGATTCAAATTACAGCAATGTTACTTAGTAATATTACTGAATCCGTGAACCCACCTTTTATAAAAAGTACCTCTCATTTCATTAAGGAGATGAAGGCATTAACAATCTTTGTCTAATGGGCTAATTTAATTCCTATGCAGTGTTGTTATAAAATGCAGCAGGGCTAAAAAGCTGCAAAACTTCTAAGAGTTAGAATGTGTAGTTGTGTGCCAGCCCTGTGCCCCTTTCAATTTCATTGCTTTTATTATTTTTATAAGAAAGTACCATATTGCATGATGTTTATGAGCAGAAATACTTTGCCTACAGCCCATCAATGTACCGGACCAAATTTAATTAGGCAGAAACTGTGATGTACAATCTTATGCAGAAGTTAGAAGTAAAGTTATAGAAACAGGCTCAGCATGAAAAAGGAATGCTTCCTTTTTTTAAATAGAATTCAGTGCCGTGACAACATACTCTGTATGTCCTAGAACGGGGCAAAGTACAGACACTGTTGGCAATTACTGATTTTATATTAGGATTTTTTTTTTATTAAACATTGAAGTCTTTAACAGCCCTTGGGACAAAAGCTGAGGGCATACTCATTTACAATCACTGCTCTCAGCTACATGCCTGATGAAAGTGACAGACCACAGCAGACCTGTTTACTGTTGGATCACAGCACTTCAATAACAAACTATCCTGCTGTTTCCTAAAGGAACCAAAAACACGAAAATCCATGCAAACTTTTGTCCAACAGAGAGAAATGCTGCTTTCCATCACACCAGTTCAAAAGCACAGTGGATTTCTTGGCACTCAGTCACAAAAGCAACGAATTTGTAGGAACACACAGTGGGAAAAGGTTATCAGATTTTGCCTGGCTGCTCGAGAAACTTCCAATCTTGTAACAAATTATATATTTGTAGCAGTGCAGCCAAACTGTCACACTCAAGGATGATGAGCAGATGTAACCTCGTGAATTCCACATAACTCAGTTAAATTAACCTATGTAAGACATGTAAAGTCACTGTTTAACTAGCACCTTTCTACCTGAACACACAATCCCTCGACAGCTTCGCAGTGTTTGTCAAAGAAGCTCTACCAGGCCTTTTCTAATTAGAGCAGCCACTTTTGACAGAAACATCAAGTAACTGATGCGTTTAAAGTCTAGATAAATATCTAACTATATACCAGCTGCCACAACAAAGCTGTTGAGCCTTTTGCAAATCTTCATCTTGCGATATCCAATTTTATTAACAGTATTACTTTCTTCAAAATGAACTCAGTTCTAGCCTTACAAAACTCTATTTACTGGTCTGGAATATAACAGATTAAGAGTTAACAGGCAAGAATGAAAAGCAAACAAGTGACAACTTTTGAGAAAAATTTACCTTTTCAGGTAAAGAGCATAAATAGAAACGTCTCTCAACTCTACCTGGACAACAAAAGGACAGCTAAGGAATCACAAAGCAAGTTCTGGACATAAGGAGGTCTTCTACTAATTGATTCTTGCTCAGTTCTTACTAGCTCTGTCTCAGTCTATGCTGAAGAGTACACTGCTTTGTCAACACCCACTTTCTATTAACAGAACACACCGTTAGACGCTCAGCACGCCTAGGAGCATCAGCAGCATGTTTAAAACAATGGCATCCATCCACAGCTGCCACCTGAGAATTTTTTCTTTGAGCAAGAAATAAACGCCACTGCTGCTGGTGCTGAAATACTCATACCCTTGAAGCGACTGAAGTGCCACGAATTTCCCCCCCCCCCCCCCTTGCCGTTTGCAGCCCACTGCAGGGACCAGAGAGTTCGGCTCATGCCTAACGCCACCCAAACACCCCTTCCCTGGATCCCTCAGACCCTCCAGCCGCAGGCTGTGAAGCCGCACCACAAACATCCCCTTCGGCCTTCACAGTCCCAGCCCACCTGGGCCTGTATGTAGAGAGAGATGCAGTCTGCGGAGAGGCGGTGCGGCTCGAGGAGCTGCATGCAGCGCTGCAGGTGCTCCTCGCCGGCCGACAGCTCCTCGGTGTCGGTGTGGTTGACCCCCAGCTCGTATTCCAGCACAGCCCGCCTCACAGCCAGCAGCCGCGCCTCGTCGCCCTCCTCGGCGGCGCTCAGCAGCTGCTTGACCTCCTGAAGCAGCGCCCGGGCGCTATACTTAGAACGGTAGGGGTCGGTCTCCGGGTCCTTGCGCGACTCCACGGTGGACAGCGTCCGCGCGGTCCGGAACTTCTCGCACACCACGGCCCACCCGCTGCCCCCCACCGCCGCCATCTTCCCTCTGCTCCCCGCCCGCCGTCACGCGGGCCGCCACCTGACGCTCTGCCTCCCAACGGCTGCCGCGCTGCAGGGTGGCCCCGCCCCTCCTCCCGTCTCGTTGTCATGGCTGCCACAGTGCGGGCGGTCCTGCTGCCGCTCGCTCCTGCCATTTCCGATACTCGGTGCTTCCCACAGCCCTCCCGCTGCCGGAGCTGCGGGCAAACGGCACCGAACGCTTAACAAGAGCAGATGATGGCAGACACGCGTGAGCGCCACAACGGCCACCAGTACCTGGCACCCGTGGTACGCGCTAGAGTAAGGGTGGTGGAGGGCTTGGTCCCACATTTTTCTGGAGCTTTTTTTTCTCTTAGAATGATTTTTTTTTTAATGTAAGAGCTGTTAAACAGGCAAGGTGTGGTTAACTGCCCGTGCGCAGAAGCGTGCACCAAGTTTCCAGCAAAACATTCATCTCCCCAAGACACACATGATGTTTAGTTGAGTTTAACAGCAGAAGAATGTCAGCTGGGCAAATAGAAAAACCTCCAAAAAAAAAAAAAAATAAAGAAAGCAGCCAGTCATTTCAGCTAACATGATGCTTGGGGATACTCAAAGGCAGACTGTTTTATCAGGGAATAAAGACAAAGAGGAATGGCGAATAGGTTTTTACTCTTTGATAAAAGCCAGCTCAGTCCACATCTGTACCAGAGGCTAATCAAGTGACTTGTTAAAGTCACGTCCTCGGTTTCCATTCTTAAACCAGTTGTTTCGCTTGAAGCCGCCACCGCCTTGCCTCCCATTTCTGAACCTGGAGAACCCCCGTCCTGCCTCCTGGGAGCACTCTTCCAGCTCAGGCAGTTCCTTTGCCACTGACAGTTGCCAACGCCTGGTGTCCGTCCACTGTTCCTGGAAAAAAAAAAAAAAAAACAACGAAACTGGACATCACAGGACTGCAGGTGAGTCCAAGGTAAACTACTGCATCCAATTTTGCTTGTAATAAGGCATTTCCAGATAAATCCCACCCATACCAAAACAAGCCAGGAGAGCCCTCCTGGGAGACAACTCAGTCCTGTGACAAAGGATAAACAATCACGAAAGGACAAGAGTGAAGTCAACAGAAAACTGGTTAACTCTCAAATACACTGGAGAGGTCAAATACAAGAGCAGCCAAAGAACAAAGGATTTAGTTTAATAAAAATACTAAGAACTGAAACGAGAAAGAGACATGACAAGGTATTTTCTAATGACTGTGCTGTACTTGTTCTAATGATTCTGTTGTTTGTGTAACATCCTCATTAAAACATAAAACCTTATCATTCCAAACCACTCTATATTCTGTCCTATACATAGCAACCAGACTGAAATTCCTCAGGTTCTAAAGCCAATTCTGACTAAAGAACTTACCTGTATGTTACTCAGCTCGCCAACAGGGACATCAAAGCACACCCCCTATAGCAGGAAATAAAAAAAAAAGGAAGAGACGTTTGCTTTCTGAAGACATATCCAAGAATGGAGATACGCACAAGTCCAGACAGGCAGCAACTGCAACCACTTATACACACTAAGTGTAGAAACCAGGAATGGCAGAAAGCGTGGTGTTTTGGGAGAAGCTTATTATAAGCTCTGCGCTGACAGCAGCATTGCCTGCCATCAGCCTGTCTGTTTAAAAGTAAGAGAGGCATAATCTGAAACCACAAGCTGACAACACACAAAGGAGACAAGTGTCAGAAATGTCACATGCTGACAGGTGAATACTGTACTGCTCAGGTCAGCCAGTCACTGCTTTACAGCTGTCTTTGTTATGGTGGTGGTATATAGTATTAGCGTGAGCTTACAATACAAAGGTCAAAACAAGCACTCAAACTAAAGACATATTTCTGATGACCCTCCCCCTTTTTTTTTTTCTTAAACAAAAATTCCTGCATTATCATTTAGGAGCAGAATTTCCATCCGAATGAGAGTCTTACAACACCAGCTTTAATGCTTTTTTATTTGGAAGGGCGGTGGTGTTGGCTGTTTTAAATAATGAATAAACAGCAGCTTCAGGGGGACTCATGATAGGTTAGCATTTTCTGAGAAATAAGATTAAATGGGGATAGAGTGAGGTATCAACATTTCTGTACTAGTATCTCAGACCACTTGCATCAATTACTGCAAAAATTGGCCAAACACACCCACCCACCCTTCCCCCCCAAGGCTGGGCCACCTTACCATCTTCCCCTTGAGGAAACGCATTGAGGATATTTTGGAATCTACTTCTTCACCAAGCTGTTCTTTTAGTCCTCGCCAGGCATAGCTCATTGTATGCATTTCTATTGAACATTTCAACACCATGGTCACAAAGCCCTTCAGGAAATGAACAGAAAAATGTTTGTAAGTCTAAACTTGGTTGGACAGCCTGTTACTCACTAACTAATGAATTATGCAATAAATAACAGCATTAAATACTCCATTACAATAACAAGAAATCAACTTCCCAAAAGTGAAGCAACTAAAATCCTCTGAAGAAGTTGAAGGCATGTATCTCACATAGGACTGCCCATTGACAGAAAGACGAAGAGCGTTTCTGCACTTTATCCAGAAGCAGATAAACTTATTCAGTACATAAAGTTACCGCTAAAAAAACAGGTAAAAAAGTCCCAAACTGATGCAAGAAGCATAGTCCAGCCACATGCTATTTCCAAAATAGTGTTAATATACAAACTAGGACAAGTTCTCCCAAAATGCATCAGAAAAACAAAGGGCCATACTTTTCTTGTCAAGTTCTCTTTGAAAACAGGCAATCAAATGACAGACTTACTGAAATATTACAGAAATATAACAGCTTCCTGGGAAAACTACAATGGCACAAACCCATCTATTAGCTTGTAAAATGTCATTAAATTCTTAGACCAAAGTCTTCTGTCACTTCGATCTCTGGAGAAATTCTTTTAATTTTAGAAAATTTACTGATTTTAAGTTTTTCTGGTTTATTGAATAGTATCAATAAGAGATGATTGCAATTAATGAACAAGCAACAAACCAGAAGCTGGGGATTAAAGCTACTCAAAAGCTCTACTGAAAGAGCCCAAGAAGATGCCACACTTTGAACAGATGTAAGCAATTCATTTATCCATTCTTGTTAACACAGGTATAATATTATTTACCGCAGTTGAGTTGAGTAAGGAGCGCTGCTGTACGTAAGATGCCCCAGAAATATGGGCTAGAGCTGCAGCCAGGGCAGCAACTGCCCCTTTTTCATCTATGAGCTCTTGAGCAGATTTTCTGAAGTAGTCTACTGCAGAAGGAGGAATGGCCTCCAACAACCTACATGGGTGACAACAGAAGTTTAATAGATCAGCAAAGGCCTGTGTAAAGTGCAGTTATGTTTAAGACATAGATAGCTTTCAAGATAAACAAATTATCTCTAAAAGCCTTAGCTCTCATGCTTCATCACCACTCCATTAACTCAACAGTTTCAGGATGCTGAACATCTGCATTCTCATTAAGCGAAGCCTCTTGAAAGATGTGTTCAACACTGAAGATGTATCACATGGCATGCTTGACAGTACTGATAAAAATATCAAGGGAAGGCTCTCAAATATCAGTATTCTTAAAGCTGTAGCTGTGTTTCTACTTCACAAGGAAGAGAAGCAAACCACTACAGTGCCTCTACTGGGCTTCAGGCAAGGCACTTCTTGCTCTCAGTGCAAGCTGATTAAATCATTTATTTCTGGGAGAGGTGGTGAAAACAAGCTTGAAAGTGGAGAACAGCTACCTCTCTAACACCATCTGTGGTACACCAGCACCTCCCACCATTTTTCTATATGTGGTGAACCCAACACTATGTCCATGGTCTCCTTTACACAGTCAAATCCTTGCTAATTATAATAATCTCTGTTCATATTATTTCCACCAATGGCACAGCAAATGTAAACAGAGCCATATGAAATAAAAAAAAAAAAAAAACAAACATCCTTAGAATAGAATGATACAAAGGAAAACAAGACAGGGCTACAACACCCTCACTTGAGCAAAGTTAACTCCTCAACATGCTGCCACTGTATCATCTGACTGGATGAAAAAAGTTTCCCTTCCTGACAGTAATTCTGTTTTGCAAACAAAGGTTAATATTTGCAAGCACGCAGAAGTTCACTGATATCACCTTATTTTCATAAATCAGTATCTACATGCAAAGCAACTGACTTACAATGGAAACAGATATGCCCACACACAGGTCTGCTCTCTTAAAACTGTATTAACAGTACCGCTACTGGTAACATATCTAGACATCTTTAAGAACAGGCAAATAAGCTTACTTTTTGGCATCATTACTTGAAGCTTCAATTACATCTGTAGCAGAGGGAACACCTACACGCTTAAATGTAATCCCCTGAAATCAAGAAAAGAAATTATAGTCAAAGGTATGTTTAACACTCTACAGCTCTATTTAAGTCACACTGAGACCACTACTTACTGTTTAAACCATCAACGCAGTCTTTACTTAAGTTATTTTTCAAGCTAGGCTAAAGCTTTTAAATTCCTGCCATTGTTAATCTGGAGCTACTTTACATACAAACTGCAAAGCAGGTGTGGTATGCATTCCTGTTATAGTCTGTCTGCTGCCATCAATAGACTCATGAGTGTATTGGAGCAATCCCAGGCACAACTACAGGCTGGGCAGAGAAGAGGTTCAGGGCAGCCCTGAGGAGAGGAACTTGGAGGTGTTGGTCAATGAGAAAATGAACATGAGCAAGCAGTGTGCTCTGGCAGCCCAGAAAGCCAACCATATCCTGGGCTGCATCTAAAGGAGTGTGACCAGCAGGTCGAAGGAGGTGATCCTGCCCCTCTACTCTGCTCTCATGAGACCTCGCATGGAGTACTGTGTGCAGTTCTGGTGTCCTCAACATAAAAAGGACATGGAACTGTTGGAACAGGTCCAGAGGAGGGCCACGAGGATGATCAGGGAACTGGAGCACCTCCTGTATGAAGATGAGAAAGTTGTGGCTGCTCAGCCTCGAGAAGAGAAAGCTGTGTGGAGACCTCATAGCAGCCTTCCAATATCTGAAGGGGGCCTATAGGGATGCTGGGGATGGACTATTCATTAGGGACTGTAGTGACAGGACAAGGGGTAACAGGTTCAAACTTAAAGAGGGGAAGCTTAGATTTGATATAAGGAAGTTCTTCACTGTAAGGGTGGTAGGGCACTGGAATGTGTTGCCCAGGGAAGTTGTGAATGCTCCATCACTGGCAGTGTTCAAGGCCAGGTTGGACAGAGCCTTGGGAGACATGGTTTGGTTTAGTTTGAGGTGACTCTGCCCCTGGCAGGGGGGTTGAACTAGATGATCTTAAGGTCCTTTCCAACCCTAACTATTCTATGATTCCATGAGGCTTATATAAAAACACAAACATGAAATATCAACATTTCAGACCTATAAGTCAATAGGACGAGTTCCATACTTGAGCTCTAAGTAGTCCATAGTTACAAAGTCTAAGAGTGGAAGTCTTTTAGGAGCTGAGTAATTTCATTATACAGAGGTCTGAGGTACAACTCACCGCTTTGTGCTCGACTTGTTTTAGGAGATCTTCTTCTCTTCTCTGAAACAAACAAATACAGATCCCAGTCCGGCCAGCTCGACCTGTACGTCCAGAACGATGGATATAGGAATCAACATCCTTCAGAAATTCAGAGAGAACAGGAGAAAACCTAAAGTTATTTAAACTGTTTACATCTACACACTGTAAGAGAGAAAATGCAAGATAAATACTAATTCAGAAACCTAAGGAGCAATACATTAGGTCTCTATACCCAAATTATGTACAAATCACTCGGGCTTGCAGGTACTATGTGGCCCAAGATACCTTGCCTCACATTTAACAAACACTACTGACATAAGGGAGGAAGGATGTTAATAAAAAAGCTCAAATGAGTTTCAGAAGAAGAAAAAGGTGGCAGGAATATTTTCGAATTGTTATGATGACAGTGTTTAGAAGGGATTTGGAAATGCTGATGTCAAACGTTATGAATGATGAATGATGTCAAAAGCTATTCCACAACTTTGCAGAGTAACCAAAGCCCATCACTTCTCATTTACTCAAAGCTCAAAATATAAAAGCATAACTGAGAAATCCTAGGCCTGTGTTTACAAATAATCCACTTAATCTGTGAATGAGAACATAATTCTGGTGAAACAGAGAAATAACCCACTGACTGTTCTGTCATACAAAATATATTATAATTTTAGTTCCTCCATATGACTTACTTTTGGTGGTGAACACTGTATAACAAGGTCAACTTCAGGAATATCCAAACCACGGGCAGCTACATTTGTTGCTATCAGAACTTCAAACACACCATCTCTAAAGCCTTTTAATGTAATTTCTCTCTGTTTCTGTGGAATGTCACCATGCAATGACTGGGCATCCTGTCAATGAAACAAACCATTAACATGTCATTTAACAGTGGAGTCTAGTACAAAACCCAAAATACTGCAGAGAGCAAAATAAAATAATTACACAGCTGATACCAAAGAGGTTTTATCCTTTTCTGAGACAATAATATTCATAAGTAGTAGTTTTATCATAATGTCATTGTTCGTAGCATACTAGTCTGCCAAAAGAGCCCACTTCAGATTTCACTTCCACTGAGACAAATGAAAGCAACTTTACTTAAACAGTGCTTATCAAGAGCTACCAGAAGACTTCACCCCCTTCCATGGGAAGCCATCCCAAAACTCACAAAAGCATGAGCTGAGCATGAGGCTCAAGCCGTATGGGTGATCTGAATAACCTCCACTTCTAATGGGACAAGAAACAGATCAAGTGTTTGACAAGGAGAAAGGGGAGAGTCAGAAGCTCAGAATTCAAGTAATATGTTAAAGCATAACTTACTAGCATAAAAGAAAAATGTGTCATGTGCTGACACAGAACCTAAGTAATTGGATTTACTGTGAAAGCAGCAGGGCCAACAGACAAAAATTGCTGCCACAAGATTTTAGCGTGAATAATACATGACATTTATCAAATACTGAGCAAATCACGTATTCTCACCATTGCTCTTTCTCCATAAATTAGTATTTAGTATCAAACAAGATTTTCTCTAGAAAAAAAAAAAATATATATTCCAGCACCTTTTCCAACACTCAAAAAAAAAAAAGTAATTGAAGTTAGGCATAGAGAACCTGCTCAGTGTAACATCCGAGTTCTGAACAAAAGGCAACAGAACATTCCATTCTATCACATTAGTTGATTTTCCTGGATACTGAATGTTCAAATAATAAATACCATTAAAAGACGGGAATTCAAAAAGCACACTAACATGAGAATGATTACATGCACTATACTAGCTCCTGTTAATTACCAGTCTTAACATCTCCTGGTTACTCAGCATAAGCTTCATATTTTCCATTGATTCCTTTCCTTCAAATCAAAGGAATAAAACTCATAATCACAGCCAAGAAGGTATTTTAACTTCAAAGCTCCACTTTTAGAAGCAGCTTTCAGAAGTCTTAAAACCACCCACAGAAACAACTTGATCCACACAGTTGCAACCTTGTCTTTATTTCAGGGCATTCAAACCCTGAACATCTATAACCACTGCTCTCTGTTCAGACACCAGTACCTGTTTGAGTGAAGCATTCATAGCCAGTTCATTTGCTTCCTTTTTGGTCTCACAGAAGACAATGGTCCGCCCATGGCTGCCACTGTAGACTTGAATGATATCGCCCAGAACTCCTGCTCTCTGAGATGACCGACACTGTACAGCCAAATGCTATTTGGCAAAGAAACATGATAACCATATATGTTAAATCTAAGCCACATACAGAACACACAAAAACAAACGCAGAAAGATTTTTTTTTTAAGCTTGCAAGCTACTACCCCCATATGAAAGCTTTCCTTGGAAAATGCATGTCAATCATGTGAAAAGTCATTCCACACCCCTATGTGTAATGGCAATGCAGAACTTGTTTCAACCCAGGCCAGATGCTCAGGACCTGTACTCCTCTGCAGCAGAATCACTCACTTCCACAGTTGTGGCAGTCCTCTGAGTTTTCTTTCCAATCAGGTCAATCCGTTCGCAATCATCTTTCATGTATTTTTTTGCTACATCATACACCCATCGTGGGCAAGTTGCAGAAAACAGCAGTGTCTGGGGGTTGTTCTCAGAACCTGCAAGGAAAGGTCACCAATTACAGCCATCACAACAAACTCTGAAACTCAAAAACTGATTAAAAAAAAAAAAAAGAGTTGCTCTCAACTTGCTAAGTTTCTGTGCGGTAAGTCAGCCACAAGAAATCAGAAACAATTAAAACATTTCAATACTTTTAAGACACCAAAGGCAAAATTACAGTAATATGAACAGGACCAAACTGAATCCCTCATCCTACTTGAGAAGAAATGCAAGGCACATTTATAGTTCATCTACTAAAAACGGTTTAGACTGTGCCTGAAGTCTTCCCACATACCTGAAAGAACTTGTCTGGATCTCTCCTTGCCTGGTATTCCAACATAGCTACCTATGAAGAGTATGACTGTGAGAAAGAAAAAGGCAGGCTAAAAAGGACACTGCAGTCCAGGGGAAGAACTATGCCAGGAAAGAACAGTTTAAAAAAAGCATCTTGAAAAAGTCTATCCTACCTTCAGATAGAAGAAGCACACACTGCAAAGGGACACTATTATTCCCTACAATTTTTTTCCAGTTATGAAGAGAAGTTTTAAGATTGAATAATTATGACAACTGTTACAAAATCTATACAGATTTTCTTTTTTAGAAGATCGTCCCTATTTTTTGGCTGCCAGGACAAAGACCAACTCTGCAGAAATGAGGAGAATTCAACAGTCAAGACAGGTAGAGACAGTGGCTGCACTGAGTCAAACACAAAATCCATGAAGCTCTTAGTACTCTCTCCCAACTGCAGGCAGACACAAAGATGTGAAGAAACACCGCCAGGAACCGTTCTGTGGCTTCCAGAGCCAGAAGTTACATCCTTGCTTTTAGTAATCTGTAATATTTCTATTTCCAGTAATTCAAGCCACTTTTCAAAACTCTTGACAATAGCACAACATGGCAAAGAATTTCACACTATTAAAACCACCTCCTCCTCCTCTGTACCTGCTACCAGGTGGCTTTGCTGAATGCCCACTATGTCAGAAAAGAGCAAATATTCCCTAGCTGTCAACTTTATGTGATGATGATGTACAGAAATGCCATAACCCTAACCCTACACTCAGTCACATCTCTCAGACTGAAGAACGCTAGACCTTAGATTTAGGTTGGGTTTGTTGCTTTTATTCCCTCTTTTTACCCTCTCCTCCTTCCAGAGATGCCATTCCAGCCCTTCAGCCATCTGCCACCTTGCTTTGAACCTTTTCCAATTCTACCTTACTCTTTTCAATGAAGTACAATACTAGCATCACATAAAGAATTCAAATTGGGGGTGCACCAGCAGGTTTCAAATTGTGTTTTCTATATTGTCCCCCGTTCCTCTCCTGATAATTTACCTTTTTTATAAGCAAACCCTAAGATTTCTTCCACTTGTTCAGCAAAGCCCATGTCTAACATGTGATCAACTTCATCCAAAACGACATGCTTCACGCTGGAAAGTTCCAGTTTGCTATTCTGAATGTGGTCTTTGATCCGTCCAGGTGTTCCCACTAGAATATCAATGCCACTTCTAAGGAGATCAACTGGAAGAAAATATGGAAAAACAAGCCCAGTGTTAATATGCTAAGAGACAACAGGAAAAAGTTACCAGTACACAGCAATACTTCTAATTTCAGAACCAAAAACCTACTGGACTTCACATTAATCTCCAAATAAACCACTGCATCTAGGCTGAGTTACAAACAAGTAAGCGTGACAGCAGTCCATGTTGCCCTGTTAGGTATACCAGCTAAACCACAGGCAAAGTTACAGTAAGATGCACCAATTTCCAAGCAATAATCAGCTATCATTAGAAACCTCCAGAGCTTTATTACAGTAAAGACTCCACTGTTTCAGATAAATACTTTTTCAAAGCTACCTCTGGAGACAGAACTGCATACACATATGCGGTTATCTCTTTTCCTTGGACAGTCATCTAGTCCCACTGCATGTCACATAAAACCCACAAAAACCATAAGGAAGAAACTAAAAGGACTAGTCACTTCACAGACATACAACCGTTCTTTTAAATCAAGATATACTGGAATTAAAATCATTTAACTCAGGCTGTATGCTTCCATTGAAAGCAGTATTGTGGTTCCTGAGTGAAGTGAAACTCTGAGGGAGAAAAAAGTCAGTTTCATTCATGAAATGCATTTGGAGATAGCCAACTCTAATCCACTAGTAATTTCCTAGTGTTTACTCACTCTGTTCTTTATAAGGAGTTCCTCCATAAAAACAAGCCACTGACAGTTTCTTAGTGAGATTCTTGAAGTCTTTGGCTACCTGTGTGGCCAGTTCCCTGGTTGGAATAAGAACCAGCACCTAGAGGGAGTGAAGAGAGACAAAATGCAGCTGTGGTTGGGAGAGGGTGCTAGAAGAAAAGGGCTTACTTCACATTAAACAGCTTGTGCTCCCATTCTTATGCTATACTCGTTCTACACTACAGAGGTGCCCATACCTCCCCACCATCCCAGCAGTATTTCCTGCCACTTAGCGCCTGCACAACACAGCCTCATAGCCAGCAAGAAGAAACAAGGCAAAGCATTACAAGGTAACTGAGATGTAGAACAGCTGTATTGTTTTTTCTTAAGTTGATGCCAGATAAAGTAGACACTTCAGTAACATTACCAAAGACAACGAAGGTGCAGTTCAGCACTAAGGATAGCAACAGTCACTAAATAATTTGGCTTAGTAAGATCTTAAAAGCAGTACTTCAGTCTAATGATAAATATATACTTAATTTGCATGGAGATATTTGATCACAGGTATACGGTTATTGATTCCATCTCAAGCTTAGGTAGAAATATAAACACCATTTGCATCCATTGAGTCTCCAGACATGGAGGGGGTGGGAAGGTAGAAACACAGACAACTCAAGAGCGTTCAGTTACCACCATGGAATTTACAGTGAGAAACAACTTCAATGAATGCAGACAAGTGCAGCTGACTCAAACATTACCTCAGAAGAGGCAAGGGATTCAGCCCCAAAATTGCATGCTAACTTCCTGAGGATAGGAGTCTGGAAGTTCACTAACTGCTACTGCAGTGTCCTGACCATTCTGCCAAATGCAGACACAAGGAACCCTAAACATGAAGCACATTGTCACTGTGATGCTGTAAAAACTGTCACACTGTAACTCCTGATCTAAGGAAAGCGTTCAGCATGACAAACAACAATTAAAAAAGCAAAAAGTCTCAAAATTCCTCAAAGCAATAACAAAATCACTTTCAAAAACTGCCACATTCTAAGGTTCTGGTGTTAGCCCTTAAGCAGTATGTTACTTTTGGTGTGCGGCCTCTTCTCCCATCTAGCAAGACACTCTGAAGTTTTTCAATCAGTGGAAGAGCAAAAGAAATGGTTTTCCCAGTTCCTGTTCGAGCTTGAGCAATTACATCTTTCCCATCATATATGGGCTGAAAAGTCCTCACTTGCACAGGAAACAGGTATTTTACACCTTGAGCTGTAAGATAATCCAAAGAGGTTTCATTAGAAGATGAATGGTGAGAAGCCTTCATATATAACTAGCCTGAATATGTAGGGCACATCATGTCAAATCCTATACACAACAGGAGACGCAACATAGAAGAAAACCATGTATCTTTATTTTTACTCCTACTCTAGATTAAAACACACAGCTGAATTACCTACAAAGAGAGCTTTCTTTGCGATGTTTGGCATAAGACATAGCTTGGGTCTGAAGGTGGAGAAGAGATGAGGGTGTTTGTGTCAAAGCATTCTAAAACTTCAGAGAGATTTTGCACAGCGCAAGTGAAACTTCCCAGCAAGGAAAATGTAAAGGATCAAGGAGAATTCTGTCTGAGGAACAAGAATCACAGAGCTTCCCAACATAAGGGACACGAACTCTACAGCGATTACTTCCTCAAAAAAAATAATCAAGAAGAGCTACAAAAATGACCGAAAGTATGAGAATAATCATATGACTATCTGTTCACAGAAGCCAAATAATCTTCATATACAAAACACCATTATACTTAAGAAGTGGTTTTGTAGATGTAGATATGAGATTTGAAGTAAAAATACATAGTATGTAGAATGATGCTGACAAGAAGAGAAACCCTGTCTCTAGAACGCATATCTAGGAATAACTACACCATGGAAGAATAAATTCACCTTAAAGCCCTTGAGCAAAACAGAAACTTTGTTCCTACTTAAAAATAGATTATTTGAATCTACAGTGACTGCTCACATGCATATTCGCACCACACAATAAATGGAAGACAATTACTCTTGGCTTCTATCTCTGCTTATATGGAAAGCAGCATGCAGTTCTGGACAAACATTTCTTTTACACATTAACTAACCTTTGAGAAGGTTGATGGTGCTCTGAGAGAGAGGAAAATTGGAGAAGTCACCTTCTTTTGCTTCTTCTGTCAGCTCCTAACAGGATAAAAGAAAAGACGAAAAAAAGGTCACTACCCCTAAGAGATTAACAAATAACATATCCCACATAGGCACACAAGAAAAGCTATGGATTTGCCTTACCACCATGAATTTACTAGCTACTTCCTTTCTGTTTAAAGAAAAGGAAAACCCTTGTGATGCAGGTACTTCACAAACAAGAATGTGATCACAGCGTAACGTGGGAAATTTGAATTCAGCCACCCAGTATTAGAAGACAGGAGACACTGACACAGGCTGCATCACTGTGACAGAATTTTGACAACCAAATCCTGATTTTTCATCAGTCTTAAGTAAAGACATCCTGTCAAAGTTCTTCTTACTTTTGTTACCTGCAACAATTTGTTCAAGACCATGACTACTGCTATTTCAACCCTAATTCACATATAATTGCACCACCTTTTAGCATCCAATTAAAATAAAAGGAAACAACTGCACCTTCTGTGTGATCTTACCACATTGTGCACATATGCTTGACAGGACAGGAAAGTAAAACTATCTGTTAAAAAGTCTCAACTGGAGTCCACTGAAATCATCAGAAAACTGTCACAGCAAAACACACTTGGTGTCACAGTTCGTTGTGTGAAGCAGTAATTTCCCTAAACATCACATGTACTCAGTACACCACACAAACAGCTTCATAATTCTGCACACCAGTAAGATACTTACTTAAAACTCACAGTTTAGTTTCTATTTCAAAGACCTAAGAGGTCACAGTATTACACCTGTTGTACACAAAGCACTGTCTTGAATCATATTCCCATCTTAAATGGGAGTAAACTACCCAAAGAAGGCCCTATTCAGGGAAAGCAAACTGTGGGGCCCTCTCACACATATGTGCAAGGACAAGGATGAAATTTGAACAGAGAGAATACCAGAAGTGAGGATTAATGAGGATAACTGTGACCTTCCCTTACAGGATACCTTGCCAAATACTTCTTAAAAAGGCCAACCAGCACAAAGCAGTGCACACTCCTGGGACTTTGACTGTCTGTGTAGCAGTGAGAAACTGCTCATTATGCTGCACAACACAAACCAAGTTGCTGCATAATGAGAAGCAAGTAAATGGAAACTGTACCCTGCTAGCTAGCCTCCTCCACTGCAGCATAAACTGCTTCAAATGGCTTACCATTTGCCACAAGGAGGAAAGCGCAAGAAGAGAGAGCTACCACATATGGTGCATATGCTGCTGCACTTCACTCACCCACCCGCAGCTTTGTCAAACAGGAACGCTGCTGTGCACTCCTCATTTCCCAGAACCATGTACTGTAAAACTACGGGAACAGTGGCAAACACGGCCTACAACAACAGCACAAAGCTCACACATCCCTGACACAGCACCCAATGCTTGTCATTAACTAAATCAGTTACCAGTAGATCTTCAATGAAAGAAGACAAGGCTCTGCTGGCCACAACACTAATACCTCTGTGTCGCTGCCCTGCTCTCCAGCGGCTGTGCTGCTCGACACACTCTGCACTGCCAGGGCCGTCACGCCGTTGCTTACAGCGGAGGAAGGTTTCACCGAATGCTCGAAGCCACTGCTCTCTCCAGACAGACCATTGCTCTTTTCCTTGGTTTTCTTTGTTTTCTTGGGCAGGGGGGATTCAAGGTCACCATCGCCCAACCCACTCTCCTCCGGCTGGGCCTGCTCGCCATCAGCTTTAACGCGCCGCTTCACCTTCTCCCGCTTCTTCTCCTGCGTCTCCTCCTGCGGAGGGAAAGCAAGTGCCACGCGCAGGAACCGGCTCCGCCGCCATGCTCCAACACCATGCCGCTGTTCGACTTCCAGCCCTGAACTCCCATGCCCGGATCCCCCCCAGTCCCCTCAAAGCCCGCGACTGGTCAGAATCGGGCCGTACAAAATGGCCGCTCCCGCCCAGCACGTGGCGCGCTCCCGCCCGCGCTCGCTCTCACCTTGACCTTCCTCCGGCGGCCCCGGCGGAGGGTCTCAGCCCCTGCTGGTGCCTGCGGCTCAGCGGGACTAGCGGCGGGGCCGGCGGCGGGCATGACGACTGACTGCTCCCCTGGGACGTGCGCGGGAGCGCTGCTTCCAGTCTCGTAGCGGCGGCCCAAAGACCCGCGCCCCGCCCCAGCGCGCAGGAAGTGAGGTGCAGCGCCGAGGGCGACCGGCACGTGAAAGGGACCGCGGGGCAGCGCTGCCGACAGCAGCAGCAGCGGGCCCGCACTGGCTCCGGACAGACAGCCCAGCCGCCGCCGGCAGCAGCTCACTGGGGCCGCCGCTGCCCGGGCCGCGGGTACGCCCAGCTTCGCCGCACGGCCCCACACGCCACCCATGCGACTGCTGCGCCAGCGGCCTCGGCCCGCCCCTTCCGTCAACGCCGTCCTGCCGGTCCCTTCCGACAGCTTCCGCCGTGCCCGGAGTCCCGAGCACCTGATCCCGACCGCACCACCGCCTTCTCCCGGATAGGGGCTCCTGCCGCAACGCTGCAACGAGGTGGCTGCACCGCAGGCGTTTGTACCGGCGACAAAACAATACCCGCCACATATAGTAACGCACGTGAATGCTTAGGAGATGTCTGCTTAGGAAAAGGGGGAACGGCTTTACACAGAGGAAGGTAGATCGAAACGAAAGTACTTCATTACTGAGAGTAGTGAGGCACTGGCACAAATTGCCTGAAGAAGCTGTGGCTGTTCCCTCCCTGAAAGTGCTCGAGGCCAGGCTGGACAAGCCTTTGAACAACCCTGTCTACTGAAACGTGTCTGTGCCCACGGAAGGGGCTGGAAATAGATAGTCTTTAAAGTTCCTTCCAACCCAAGCCAGTCTATGACTCTACACTGTAAAAAAAATGACACTGCAACTTGTGCTTATTCAAACTATGCTACTCACCTTTACCCAACACACACACACTTTCAAAACCTTCTAAAAGAACATGAACTTGTAAAATAATATTTTATTTTTTTTTTGAAAATGTACAGGTATGACGAGCAGTTAAGATCTATATATGTGAGGCAGACTACAGTTTTGAATGCATATTCTAGAATAAGGATTCAGGTCTTACACTTGAAATGAAGATATGAGAAAGAAACAGTAAGTTTTATTTTCCTTGTGGGCTTTTTAGGGTGTTTTTTTTTTCTTTTAATTGAACAGCATCTTGGTTATGACCGAAGTAGTAGTGATAAAAAAAAAAACCTGAATGACAGATTTTTCCAAGTGGTACAAACACATAGGAACAGCCTATTTTAATTCAATATAAAATACTGCAGTCCCATTTGTATCAGTTCTAGATTGTTGAAATTAACGATCAAATGCTCTGTCAAAACTTCTCTTCTGGCCTCTGCTTCTGAATCTGTTTCTACCAGGGCCACCACCCCGCCGCCCGTTTCTGGAGCTTGAGAAGCTTCGGCCATTTCCTCCACTCCCTCCTCCTCCTCCTCGCTGTGATTCAACTAACTCAGGTAATTCAGTCGCCACGCATAAACGCCACTGTTTTGAATCTTCCCATTTTGCCTATTGAAATAAAGGCAGACATACAAAGTTAAAATCTAGGAATGCAAACAGAGAGTATTTCATTATTATTAAATTTGCTCAACTGAAAAGGTAAAAATGTGAGATAATATAGGGGATTTCAGTTTCTAACTAAAGCAGTCAATGCTGGTTTCAAAATTTTAAGCTTAAGAGCTACAGCTGTCTGAGTACTCCTGAGATACTAAAGAGCAGAACTGAAACAGAGAAATCTCATCAGTAAACTCCATACCTTTCATTTATTAAGAATACCATTATCATTATAACTGAATACAACTCCACACCCTGCCCCGAATTCCCCTCTAATCCAGAATCAAATGTTGCTTTTGGAGTCAATGAATGCTAGGGCGTATGGGTGCAGAGATACACTAAGGGAGAAATACATGAAAAAGTCTAGAAGAAGCCAAGCAGAAACCTTGAATTCACTTTTACGTGGAGAGAATTCTAGGTGAAAAGAAGGGGAGACAGCAAATAGAAAAAAAAAAGGAGGATTTTATGGTGCAACAAAACTTGCTGCCTAGAAAGGCTAATCCAGCAGCAGTAACAAGGGGTGGATTTGTTCACACCACCACACTTCCCAGCATGAAAGTTTCAAGCAACAGGATTTTGGGGACAAGGGAATTCTTTACTAGAAGAACTCTATATGCGTATTCCATTCTTCAATTCCTTCAAAGCTATCCCTTCCACTGCTAAGAAACGTAGCATACAGGTTGCTTAATGTTTTCTGGCCAGCCAGTTTTATCTACAGTCTGCTGTAAACAGAAATTTCAATGAATGTACCTCTATTTCCTTTTGGTCTGCTGCAGGAATATCAAAGCACACACCCTAAAAAGAAAGGGTCATTTTAATGGATACAAGTCTAGCCTTTTAATTGACTGAAAACAAACCAAATGAAACAAAGTACAAAACCACAAACAATAAAAAACTACAAACCAGAGCCTACAAGTCTGTGTACTAGAACAGTTTTACATTTCAAAGTGTTTTTTAATAGAAACTTAATATATTTAAAAATCTTTGAACACTGAGAAACATTGCATCAATATTTCTCAAGACACCTGTACTTCCTTACACTTTTCCTCAGATATACACCTTTTTCTTTCCTCTGCATAACTAGTACTTCAAATTCATATTTTCTTGCTTTTTTACAATAAGGTTATATAACCCTTTCCATCCCAAATTGTGGTCTCCTGGCTTCTCCACTGCCCATTTTGTATATTCTTTTAAACCAGAAGTTTTAATCTATAGTAGGAAACTATGCACACAGTAAACTGAATATTCAGGTTCAGACTAAAAAATTTAAATTAATACTACTTGAATGATTAAATACAATACATAATTCTCATTTTAAAATGCTATTCTTTGTCTGAATAAGCAATCTGGATATAAAGAATTACAAATCTGAAGTAAGAAAAACCATTCTTAGTGTTCCGTGTATCAAATACAGAACAATGCTGTGAGTAAACAGAGTAAATGGATTGAGCCAATCAGCAGTAATGCCTAACAGCTCTCAAAAGCAGGAAATGTAAATTCCTTGTTCTCTGTGTCACCACAAATAATCCTGGACCGTATGATCACACATTTTCATGTTTTTGAAAATGCATACAAATTCTGAGGCAAGAAGCCCCAAGTACTTTGGTTTAAAAGAACCCCCTCTCAGTGAGCTTTGCTACAATTGCTGCAACATTGTTAAATATGAAACTAAAAAAGTAACTTTCTGATCTTTCAGTTTCAGGTAGCAGAATTACAAGTGACATGCAAACCCTGTTCTGTGCTGTCACTAAAGCAGCACAATTCATACCTTTCACCTGTTGCGCTATCATATATTGTATTCTGCTAACTCTTTAGCATGTCAGTGGAGCAGAGCCTTAAACCCCTAAAATACCCAAGTGTCATAAAACAGACTGAGGCCCACCCTTCTACCAGTCATGTCCTTATCAACAAAGCATGGTACAAAGGAAATTCTTGAGAAAAGGCTACAACCGGAAGAGTTCAGTAGCAGAGATACAAAAAAACTTACCATTTTTCCCTTGAGGAAACACATTCTGTTCACCTTCCTATCAACATCATCACCTAACAGTTCTCGCAGTTTTCTCCAAGCATAGCTCATATTGTTTATTTCTTCTGAACAGCTTAGTATCATTGTAACAAATCCCTAAAGAGTAAAAAATGGGGCATGCTCCATTAAGCCAGAGGAAAACGATTCACCACATCTATTGGACACAAGAAACCTGCTAATTTACAGTACATTAACTAACTTTTCAAGTAGATAACTGTTACAAGAGAGTAAGTATATCTGCAGCCACTATATTCTTGCCTTCAACTATACTAGTAGTTACTAGTGGCTTAAGTACAGTTCTCATAAATAAAATCATGATGAGACATAATTATTTAAACAACATAGAGGCATATTTTTTTTCTTTGTGGGAGTTTTTTTTTCCAGATTTAAGACAAATGTTAAGCCATACACCCTTACCGCATCTGAGTTCAGCAGAGAGCGCTGTTCAATGGAAGTAGCACCTGAAATATGAGCTAGAGCTGCAGCTAGAGCATTAACTGGTCCCTTTTCTTCTATTAGAAACCGAGCAGATTCTTTGAAATACTCAATAGCAGTCTGAGGAACAGAATCCAGACACCTAAGAAAGAAAAAAAAGACAAAAAATATATACACACACATATACCAGTATTTACTAGGCTCTGGAACAGAAGAAAAAAGAGCAGTTCAAGATTTTAAGAGTGATCAGTCCAAACAGTTCACAGAGACAGTAAACAGCAACCCAAACAGCCCTTCTGAACTAGGACGGCAGTAAGATTTGACAGGGCTTGAGTCACAGAACACACCTGATGGCATCTTTGCTGGAAGCCTTTATTATATCAGTTGCAGTAGGAACACCAACGCGCTTGAATGTAATGCCCTGAAATTTAAAATGCAAAATACACGTGAAACTTGCAGACCATAAATAATTCAATTCTAAAGAAACAGTATGGGACTCCAATGAAACAAGAATTTAAATCTATCACTTCTGTTCTTTTCAACATTTAACTCCCACCTTTTGCTAGTGAAAATCAGAAGGTTAAATTTACAGGGAAATGGGTAACACTTAAATGGCTTTTGTTTGTACCGGGTCAGTTTACACGATGCAGTGTCCTTAAACTGAAATAAATGGAGACCATTTGGGCAGGTTACAGGTGGGAGAAGGGTGAGGTAGAAGGCAGGGGGAGAAGTCTACAAAGTCTAAATTATTAATTTTAGCCTGGTTTATATGTGTTTAAGTACAAGTTATACAGCCTTTCTAAATGTAAGTGAGTTTTTTATCTGCCAAGACATCTCATCCCAACTGAATACCTAATTGGCAAGAAAAAGTATTATATGGAAAAGCACACAAAGTGCAAAAACTATAGTAGCAGTTCTTAGTAAAGCTACAAATATGCAAATCACTGATCAAAGAGTAAGCCAGGGTGAACTCTGAAATCCTGCTGGCTTTCTCTCATTGCCACAGGTACATTCTTACTGTCATTTGCTGAAAAAGTGGGCATAAAAATCTGCAGCACATTCCCTGCTCCAGAACTGACCATGTTACCAAATCTTTGCCAGGTAACTGAACCTCAACCCGCTGCTTTATAAGCTGTATTCTGTACAGCTGCTGTATTCTGTAACTGAACTACTGAACAAAACATGAAGATTATACATGCTGTTTACATGCTACATTACATCTTAATGCTCGGAAGAGAACTTATACTTTACCGCTTTCTGTTCCACATATCTTAACTGATGCTCTTCCTTTCGCTGATAAAAACAGATACAGATCCCTGTTCGTCCTGCTCGACCTGTGCGTCCAGAGCGATGGATATAGGACTCCACATCCTTCAAAATGAATAGCCTTATGACTTATCTAATTCACGGTAGTTTAATCAATTAATTGTATAAACATAACTTAGTAGAAGCTATTACAGATCAGCCTGAACAATACAGGGTAACTACATCAGAGAATGAAACAAGGAAACATTGTTTCACTAAAGTCAAATTAACAAGCTTTTCTATAGCCCTCTAAAAATCACAATTTGAAAGCCAAAACCATGAGCGTGAGACAAACATGGATTAACTAAGCCTTGTTTTGGCATCACCACAGAGAGCATGAAGTAAAAAAAAAAAAAACCTACACCAAACTATTTTGAGTGTGTACAGAATCACAAAATCATAGAATAGTTAGGGTTCGAAAGGACTTTAAGATCATCTAGTTCCAACCCCCCTGCCATGGGCAGGGACACCT